>JAJEKV010000143.1:0-258787 GCA_021234155.1 Isoetes taiwanensis
CTTTCCTATGCAATCATTGAAGATTGAGTAGCTACCGTATCCCGGTAAGTCTAAAATCCTTGCGGTCCTCGTGATGCCCTTGCGCGTTTCCATAAGGAAGATGAGATCCATATCCGCGTAACAGAGTTGAGATCTATCTCCCTTCGCCATGGGAAGCCCCCGACAATTCCGGTGGAGACCATGCGTAGGCAATACCCTTGGCTTGTTGCTGTGGGCTATTGGGGATTCAAAGTGGGCGGCAGCGTATGGGGATGGGCGTAAGTAGAGGCGTACCGAGATGTGCGAAAGCAAATGTAAGGTGGAAGCAACCCTTGGAGCAGTGGCGCAAGGCCAGCCAGCGGCAAAGGCATGGTCGTGGGCTGCTGAGGGTTAGCGGTGGATTCGGCAGCAAAGATTTGGCGGCTTGAAAATTTGCATCTTACCCCGAATCACCTCGCAGCCCTCCCTCAATCACAATGCTTTTTAACTTTTGGCCAACTCGTACCGCGTCTTCTTGTTGGGTCAATAAGCCCCTGGCCAACATACAAGGCGCTTCCCTTCAGTCAGCCTAACACCGACATAGGGATAGCCGCCACTTCATGATCCTCGCATCGCGGAACGGACTCACCCGCGGGCGTAAGGTTCATACTGGCACCATGGCGCTCTTTAGCAAGGTTGATAAAATATAGCATGTTGGAATGAAATGGAGAAGTGAAAAGTGGTGGATGTGCATAGCGCACGATCTTTGCACAACTAGATGCTCGTGGTATATACCCCTTTGGCACACATATAAATGAAGGTCATATGGTTATCGTGTTGAGCATGAATGCATCTTGAAAATCTATATCTTCTCCATCCTTAAAGAAAAGTCTTGTGCATTATTATGACGACCTAGTCAATGGAAGCTCTTATGTTATTTAACTATTGTTCGTGGAAACTTGGAAGAGTTGCATTCCAATTATGTTTATTTGGCTTCGTGTTATCACCATGGAGTCACAGATGTTTGTAAACAAAATGCCTTCAAGGTTTCAGGAAATTTTGGCATGCCAATAGATGAGAAGGCAAATATATTAGAACACCGACACTTCAATACGCATGTGAGGTAGAATTCGCCAATATCCCACCATGAAAGGTGTTCGAATGGCAGGATAATCGGCAAGATTTTTTGCTCTAGTTCCACATAATATAGAGATCCTTCACTCCTAAAAAAGCTGCACCTTATCTTAGTTTTCAAGCTCAAACATTTATCCTGCTCATATGTTATATTCCTTTTCTTCATACATTACACAATTATATTTTCTTTGACAGATCTACAAGTAAAGCATATCTTGAAGATGTGGACAAAGTAGGGAAAGCTACTACCAAGATCGCCAAGGCATTGAATGAAACAACGTACCCTTGAAGAAGCCCTTAGGATCATCAACTTGCATTTAAACGTGAATCCACACCGCTTGTCCTAATCCGTGATCTCGCAATAGGGCTTTAAAATGGTCATTCTGATATATGTAGCTTTGACAATATTATCAAATGTCCTAGGCTTGCATATATCTCACAATGTGATGAACGGTTTCCATCAAGCCGCTACAAGCTTATCTAGGTAGTCTTAAATATACCACACATCCAATTCAACCGCAAGACATTATCGAATCATAGTTTGCTAATTAATTAACTATCTATTATGCAATGATAAGTTGGATGTTTGCATCTATAAATGTTTAGTGGAAAATGATCATCCTTTGAAATTTCTCACAAAAGATTCAATATCCAGCTAATAAATGTTATTATTCAAGGCAGATTTGTATTTTCCATGGATCGGAGAGTTTTGGCATCTAAAAATTGGTATACCATAGTAACTGTGGGCTAGAAACACCCTCTATGAATCGCTAAAACGTGGGATCAACTTTGGCATTTTATAGAATTAAAACTTTGTTTCGGCCACATCTATGCCTCTAACGCTTGAATCTTCAAATTCACGCTTTTAAGTGTGCTGCGATTCGTGATATGGAATTCGTGCCCTGCAAGTTGGAGCTCCCCGTTTTGGGTATTAACAAGAAAATACACAAGCATTTGTTCTTTCTTTCTAATAGTATTGTCTACATGTCATGATTGGGCATGAAATATGCAATGGGTTCTAAATAATAGCCCACCTGATTCGCGGCTTCTATTATGAAATTGGATTATGCTTATTCCAAAAGCACAACTTTGCCCCTAATAAGAGCAAGCAAGGTACGGTTTGATAGAAGTGGGATGTTGAGGATGTTGGAGATAAGAAGTTCAAGTGTGATTGGGGGCAATGTATAACCATCATTCATTTAAATTGATTTATATCTATTCCAAGCAACATTTGCCCTAATAAGAGCAACTTGTCATTTTTACATTATAAAATCTCATTAAAACCTCAGAGTTGGAAACCTTGTTCGAAAATTACTACAAATAACAAAGAAGTTCCACTAGTGCATTATAGAATGATTTATTTAGCGCATATAGATGATTACAAATAGTCCTTTAAGACATTATACAAATTTAACAATCAATTGAAACCTAGTTGTGAAACAAAAGTCACACTTTGACATGAATTAATCCGAAATTTAACCTAATTATAGAACAAAATGGGTAATTTAGCCAAGAATTGAACCTAATTATGGACAAAAAAAGCAACCCCTAAGCCTGATTTAGCCAAGCTTTTAAACATCAGAGTACAACAAAGAATCACGCTTTTATTTGATTTTAGAGAAGAATTGAAACCCTCATTATTAAAAGAGAATCGCACCACAAAATTCGTGCATTCTTCACCTATGTCATTTGGTCCTATCCATGCATTTACTACAAAGAAATAAGAAGCAATCGACTATTTTGCATTTTCCTTTGAAGTTTCGTGAGTATTTGTTTGCTACAAAGAACTTTATTTCCTTCGCACAATAGCTGGTAATGATGATTCAATCTTGCAAATGTAGCCCCTCTAAAAAAAAATCCATCCGTGGGTCCAACTTAAATGAACAAATTACTATCATTCCGGAATCGCACTCCATCCCAATTAACCAAAATTTCACACCTTTTTTTCATCTTTTTTCTAATGGCAAGGGGTTTGTATTCATTAGAACATGAAAATGCATAAGCAAAGGATGCACTACGCTGTTCCATGTCAAAAGGGACCTCTTGAAATAGAAAACATTGAAGAGATCATCCCAAAAATTCTGCTCTAATTTGTCATAATAGCAATCGCTAAATATCAAAAAGTTAAAATAGCTATAACAATGGAAAGTCCGAAGCTAAATTTCG
Organism: Isoetes taiwanensis; assembly: GCA_021234155.1. Lineage (NCBI taxonomy): Eukaryota > Viridiplantae > Streptophyta > Lycopodiopsida > Isoetales > Isoetaceae > Isoetes > Isoetes taiwanensis. Next base: position 3,259 of record JAJEKV010000143.1, read on the forward strand.
TAGTAAAACATCAAGTTCAAAGATGTATCAAGTCTTCAAGATCAAATTCTTTCTATGTTGTTTCTTCCAAATATCCGGCTAGTCATCTAGCTCTTCTTGGATTGTATAAGGTATATTATCCAAAAAGCATAATGGATAGGGCTTCCCCTATGTCTACCGCCTCGCCCTCCCCGAAAGCTTTCTTAAAGATTGGTTTAAGAGAGTTAGTGCTCAGCCATATCCATCTTTCAAACATCCTCAATGATGATATAGGCCTTCGTGGAGACCAGAAAGGTATCCGGTTCACCCGAAATATCCGGTGGCCTCTGATTGAAGATTTGATAGGATCCTTTGAACCAGTTTATTGAATTGAGTTGCAAGAAATAACAAAAGACAAAGTTAGCTGATGATTGGCCAAGGGCCAGCCGATGGCTCAAAAAGAGTCTAGAGATCCTTTCTTTTATCCCCGCGCAGAGTAAAGAATTTAAAAGACCCCAAAAGAGCCTACTTTTGTCCCATAATGAGATCCTTCTTTTTATCCTGTGTGATTAAGAGTAAAGAATTTAACAAGGTGCTACGACGGAGGGTCCTCCCCGGACCGAGAGTGAAATGGGCTTAAATCACACTTCAAAGTCATGTTTTGAGCATATACCGATGATATACTTGAATATGCCACAAACCCACATGGATGAGGGTAAATATAATATAGCCGGGCATAGATCCAGAAGACCACAAGGAAAGCTATACCTCAAAGCCAATCAACTCTCACCAGATGGATGGATGGATGGATGGATGGAGCTAAAAAAAGGTAGCAGTTAAAAGAGCAGCCAAGCCGCTTGAAACTTTTGGCATAAGATGAAGTTTAAACTTTTTGTGGCATGTGATGTAGTTCTTGTTTTCCGGGCAAAGGAAATGGTATTAACTATATCTACCACATGGACTTCATCCGCCCATCCGCAAGACGAAGGTCCTAGGGTGTTTTACATATATGAGCAAGTTCAAAATTATAACTTTACTCTTGGGTGTACTCCATGCACGCTAAAGGTCCTAGATGTCGCATACATATATGAGCAAGTTCAAAAATTATAACTTACTTTTTGCAGCTCCATGCACTTGGATAGCCGATCCATGGGCGAACTACTAGTAATTAACAAAAGTAATTAACATATACTTATTCTTAGTTAATTTCCATCGATTCAATGAGTGTTGAGACAAATACTACCTTTGCCATAGGCAGAAATCTTCTTGCAACTTTTGCATCATGGGATCCAACTTAAGCCTCCCCTATTGCCAATTAGAAATTAGCTTAGTCCACCAATATTAATATTATCTTCAAAACTTCACTTGCATGTGGTATTTCAGAACCACGCCCTTCTTCCTATATTATATTGAATGCACATACACAAACATTTTCAAATACTATTTCTACGTTCCTGCAGAAACACTACCTAATCAACAAACATGTAGGCCATATTGGAGATCAAGGAACCAATTCCTCAACCTACCTCCATATTGCCGTTATATCGTGCACCACGCTAGAAACTTTAGGGCAATAAATGAACGACGGATTTCCAAGATGTTCAATAGTGCACTTAATTGTTGCATTTAACTCTTTAAAAGATGGTTTCTATTGCCAATTTGAAAGAAAATGCATTGTGGCATAGTGTTGCAATGATATAACGTTATACCAAATGTGCAAGCATGATTTGATTTGCCAAAACAAAAGCGTGCAAGCACTAAAAAGACACTACATTAATTATGGCCAAGCTTTTATCATAAGAGGTAAGTTATTTGTCTTTGGATCATGAAGCCCAAGATTTGTTCAAGATTAAAAGCACAAATACCTTCCTTCAATCTGCTAACCCTAAACAAAGAATTATGCAAATACAGATCGATATATGCTTCGCATATGAAATCTTTCTCCACATAAGCTTTGCAATGCCAATCAACGAAGTTAACTATATGCCTTTCACAAATGTTAGCCTTTGGCCGCTGACCGAATATCTCGAGAGAAAAGCTTGAAAAAAAATCACCCAATCGTTACAAATACACCTCGTAGATTGTTGAAACATGTGAGTTCGTAGCCATGTACTTGGTACAATATAACAATACACAAAATCCATGGAACGCCAATTCCCCATAGTTTGATTGTTATGTTAAAAGCCATTCTATGGATTGGCCATGTTGCCGCCATGCATTTTAATTGACATCCATCGCCCGGCATGGTAGGTAGTTAATTCAAGATCCAAATCCTTCACCGATTTCTTTTCGTGAGCTAGCAGCCTCTCCCTCTTCCTTTCCCTTTCACACTCCCGTGCCCTTTTTCCAAAACATCCACCGCAATCACCGCCCCGGTAAAGTTGAACTGCAAGAGCTTTATTCAAAAAAAATACAAAAAATGGACGATGTTAAAGAGCCTTTACTTTGGTGCGACATCGTGGCCTTTTGCAATACCTGATCGATCAAGCTTACATTGGTAGGTTGAACCATCTCTACATTGGCTTCCATCCAACCTGACATTGTTGTATCATTTAACAAGCAACAACTTCACTTTTTTTGACAAAACCACCTCCGGGCCGGTCCCATTTTGTTTATGTTAATACATGTATCTTGGAAAACATACAACTATAGCTTAACCATACCTTAGACTCCATCGCTTATATCGTAATGAATCAAACACAATTTCATAGATCCCCAACCTTGGAGAAAGGTTTCTACAATTCAAATACTCAGATGAGCATAGACAACATAATGATAGAAAACTTAAGTCGAAAATTTTAAAAAATATTGCTAAAATTGAAAACCACAAAGCAATATTAATTGAGCAATATTTAGTCTCACTTACGATGCGCAGAATTTGCCCATGTACAATTTTTGTTTTTTTGTAGATCCTTTTCCTCAGCCGAACATGCATTAGAATAGTAACCATTGTAACCATGTCAAGGACTCTCATCTTTGAGTAGCATTTGCTCATAACCCCTTAAAGCTTCAATCGTAATATCCATCCTCCCGATGCTGCCATGATTGTAGTTCAAGCTTTAACATTTCAAAATTTCGCATGGCGTTAAATGATTTATGTCACACTGCACATATGCCGACACCATTATTATACACAAAATACATTAGGCTGAAGCACACATATTTACATGATCTCGCACAACAAACTTGCATACATGCCTATTGCTTAAATAGACATTTTTCGTGATATCTATTTTTCAAAAGCCGATCATGGATGAGCCTTCCCACAACTAGGGGCTCTTGCAACACAAAAGATTGATGCAAACAAGGTAGAAGCAAATAATAGATTCACAAGGTCCTACTCTTCCTCAGGCCAATTTTATAACCATACATAGATTTTCTTTTATTCTCAAAGACGAAAACCGGTCAAAAGAAGAATATTGTTCCGCCATTCTATCGCGTTATTTGGTCCTTTTTAAAAAGGTTTTTGTTCTTCATCTTGTAAGATATGCAAAGGCAACATCTTTTGCACAGGCTGCATGCTAGGCCTACCACAAGACAATCGAAAAAGAATGATTCCAATAGATTCCATCGCAAAGAATCGAAAGTAGCCCCACTTGCATAAAACAAACAAAAACCTAGAGAAAGACAGTGGGTCGGTGGTGAACCCGCAGATTCAATCAAAGCCCGGGTGTTCTTGTTGAAGCTCGATGGTGTTGAAATTCAGATCAATGCTCCCACTAGCAGCCGTTGATGGATTACATGTATTTGGAAAATGTGAGATATATTACGGACCATTTAAAGAGGGGCCAAAACAAACCGCCGCGAACTCGGAAGTCCCTCGCTCGATTAAATCACAAAACCATCCTGGGGAGGTGTTTACTTCACAATGAAAACCGGCGTGAAATGTCATTATCCAATAAATGACTTGGCATAGGAGAACCAGAGTGATGGTAAAGGTTTTGTTCTTCATCTTGTAAGATATGCGCTGCAACATCTTTTGCACCGTGCTGCATGCTAGGCCTACCACAAGATAATCGTAAAAAGAATGATTCCAATAGACGCCATTGCAAAGAATGGAGTAGCCCCACTTGCATAAAAAACAAAACAAAACCCTAGAGAAAGACAAGGCCGAGGTGAACCTCGGGCGATTCAATCAAAGCCCGGTGTTCTTGTTGAAGCCTCGATGGTGTTGAAATTCAGATCAATGTTCTCAGCAGCGTTGATGGATTACATTCATTTCAAAAAATGAGATACATTATGGGACCATTTAAAGAGGGGCCAAGACAAAACTCCGAACCCCGAGTCCTCGCTCGACAAAATCACAAAACCATCTCGTGGGTTCATAAAAACACCATTAGGAGCAATCTTAACTCCTCAAGTGTTCTAGAAAAGAATTGAGCAAATTAATCAAGCCAGCCTTCAGTTCACTCACTTATGAGCATAGACAAATGCCAGCACCATGAGGTCAAGATACCGTGATGTTAAGCAATATATATGCCTATCAAGCATCTTAGTATTCCGCACATTACCACGCGGGTTCTAACGGAAGAACGCGGCCCCCCTTTCTTAATCCAAAAAATGACCATGATTATCGCACCAATCCTTTCACGCATTTAATATCTCGCCATGCAAAACCGTGAGGTATGCAACCAGTCGAGGTATGCAACTAGTCCGACAAATGGTAAAAGCACCGTAAATAGTCACAGTAAAGCATGTCGGGCTTTAAAGATGGCAAGGAGCTATACCTTTAATGCATCATCCGCTTAAACTCTAAAACATATGTAATCGAAGCCTGCAAGCACCCTCACGAGCTCCTAACCACTAAATCCTCGCTTTGGATAAACAAAAGTTTCCGCCTAATCACAACCGTGAGGCATGTATGCTCCGTAAGAAAAAGAACGCAGCTAAAGATACATGCAATCGAGAATGCCAAAAAAGAAGCATATCGACTAAAATGAAGGTTAGCATTCAACGGAAAAGAAAAGAATATTCAAAAACTCACCCAAATAGAAACAATAGCATCCAATATCCAAGCCGGCCCCCCCGAAAGTTAGGGTGTTTGTACTCCCGCCATAGCCATATTAATCACAAGGTTTCCATGGCCTCGCTACTATTCCCATTATCTCCTCCTGCTTTCACTCCGCCTTATAAGCTCGGTGAATTGTTGCGGGAGCCTCCTCCCGAGGAACCATTTCCCAATATGAAGAATGCTCTACTCCGCCATAGCAAAGATGATGCCACCGGAAAGAATCGCGGATTCTCGCTAATAATTGACTGAAAGAACCATAATGGAGCGTAACCTCAATTGAATACCACGGCTCGAAAAACGCCTTTGCTCTTTGTAATCGTAGGTTGCCAACACAAAAGAGAATCGCTTCCAATTCTTGAATGGGTTGTTAATCCCAACTCGGGCCTTCGCCGTATAAACACAAGGATGATGCCGCCTCCCCGCCCGCGAAACCACAAAGTAAAGAAGCCATAGCCAAGTTCGGGCGGATAGCGCTTGTGTAGCGTGTCGATAATGGGGCGATGATCACCACATTTACGCAACGCTTTTAGCAAATATCAAGATATGCTAGGTATATGCCAAGATATACTTGAATATACCCACATACCCATTATAAACGGTAGGGTTTGCCCCCTAGGGGCAACCCAAAAAAAGACCCCTTTAAAGAGCCCATGTCCCATAATCTATCATACTCAATCCCTTTTCTTTTGTGAGTAATTGTCGCTTTCAATCAACTTGGCTAAAAATTGACCTTTAACCAATTCATGTTCTCATGGAGATGCCAATAGTGACTCTATTTTTTGTGGATCCAAATGCACCATAAGGCAATTGTTCGATAATAGAAATAAAGAGGTTATTTTCATCAAGAAAGTCAAGGGAAATCATGGGTAGTGACACCGAGTTTTAATGATCAAGTTTCCATCCAATCCCAAAAGGGTTGTAACCATGGACATTGGAAGATATGGAGGGGGTTTCTTCATTCCCCACAAAATACCCACGTGCTTCATCTATAATATCACAAGATTTTGCCGCCAATCGTTACAAGTGAAACTTTGATTTAAAATCAACCATCTAAAAAATAATAAGCTTTTGCACGAGACATTTCCAACCCATTATTGCCCTCCAAACTAATTTGGCGCCTAAAGCTCGAGCTTGTCGGAAAAGATCCTTACAGCCAGATCTTTTTTCCCTGTCTCACTAGATTGTGCCAAGCTACTTTGTAATGTTTATTCCATATAAAAGCCCCAATAGTCCGCCTCTCGATCTCCATGTAGGATTTCAGACGTTAATTATTGTCGATGAGAAATAAACATGTGTGCTCATTATGACACTACTAGTTATTTCCACCTTCCACCAAAGATAGAGTGGAAGTGTAATGGGTCAATTTCTTTTCTAATTTTCTTTAACATGCTTGACCATAAACCTTGGGTGATTCATGTCCATTGCCAAAGGCATCAATGAGTTTAGTAGCTGGGCCCTTATCCGGCCACCTAATTTTCCTCTTTTTGTAGCAAAGGAACGATCCTTGAGAGGCGTAAAACAAACCACAATTAATTTTTTGTTTCCATGAGCAACTAAAGCTGAATTGGGAATTTTTGCCCCAATAATCCCTCCAGAAACTCCTCTAGAAGCATCCCAAACATTCCGCATTCTAGTATCAATATTTTAGAGCAAAACCGAAAACTGTGTTCTCAAGCCTTTTATTTAGCCTTCAAAGACCATCCTAAAGTTGAGGAAAAAAGAACAAAGATGCCATCACCACTTCTATTGTATATTTGAGAGCATAATAGTGCCAAATCCTCCTGCGGAGCTATGATATGCCATTTGCATGCGCCAAGAATCGCACTCCATGCTCATGTTTAAAAAGTAAGAAGCAATCCATGCCGAGAGGAGACATACCTTATAGAATCACCATTGTAGAAAGAGGGGGCAAAAAAAAAATGGAAGAGCAAGAGAAAAAGCAAAATCAAAATCAAGAGTAAGTGAGGAAGTAAGAAAAGAACATTTCAGAGAAAAAATAATGGTAGAGCCATTCATCATGTAGGTCACCATGGAGTAGTGGATAAGGCAAAGAACGAAAGAAAGAAACCCAAAGGGCGCAGTGGGAAAAAGGGAGGGGAGAAGAGACGAATGCAAAGCAAGTGAGAAAAAAAATGGTAGACTTAAAATATCAATTTGGGAGGAAGAAAACTTTTGGAGGGAAAGAGAAAATTTAAGGAGAAAATTGAGAGTAAATGGGCTACACACTTTTTTCTAAAACCGACGCATCAGCAAAGAAAATATAATTTTTTTGAATTTCATGACATAATCCCAAATTAAATGAATGATGGTTGTATGTCCACCAGAGGAGAGGGGCAGCAGTTTGCAGCATTGTCTATTGTAGTCCCCATATCATTCTCTTTAGATTGTACTTAGCTTCCTAGTTCTTGAGATTATGACCCTAATATCTTTGGAGGAGGGGTTTCCGGAACCTCTTCATTTGTTTCCTCAGTGAGTTCTTGGCATTGGATCCACAATAAATTCTTCCTTGTAATTCTTCTTGTTGACGTCTAGTATCCCATTATCTTATCTTTTAAAATGGTAAGGTGTTGATTTGGCGGCGAACGCCCGCATGAACGCCAGTGATTTGAGGTGGCCCTCTCATCGCCCGATGCCCCCTCCCCCTATTGGCATAGCAATAGAACTCAACTTTGAGCTGAAGGGGACGCCCGATGGGCCGGGCCGCTTTTATCCATTTACATACGTGCACCACCACCGCCTTTGAGCAATCCCACCTTGGCGTGATTAGATCAGTCAGAAAGCTAATGTAACTTACCCATCATTATTGTGGCGGATGTCGCTTCCCATAGCCTTCATTCATTTTGCCATTTCATAAAATCCTCTTTGAGCATCAAAAAATCCTACTTTGAGCGGATTTCATCCTTGCTTGAGGTAAAACAAATTTCGTCAATTCTTTAAATGTTCTTTTCTTTGCAAGCAAAGGCGCGGATCTCTTACAGTGGATGAATTTTTTTTCGTAAAATGTAAGCCCTCAGATGGCGAACAATCCTTCCACGCTTGCATTTGGAGCCGATCTTAACTTGGGGTTTGGAAGGCACGGTTGGAGCCCTTCTTAGAGTTTATGGAACCCGTTCTTCCTTTGGAAGAGAAGCAGTTGTTGAAGCCATCTTACCCATTCTTAGCTTTAGGATTCTAGACAAAGAGCTTCAAACAAATTCCACGATCTTTATGCGTGTATATCTTTCTTTTTCTAATTTCGTTCATGCATTTTGTTTAGTGGCATTTTTGTTTAGCGATGATGCCTCGATCATGGAAGACGTGCCGGCTTCTTATGATCTTTATTTTTTATTTTATTTTTTTCATTCATGAATCCTTTTAACAAATTGGTATGATGTTTGTTTCTCTGGGTTGATTCTTTCTTCCAGCTCAATTTGTTATTGCTAGAGATCCTAGAAAATCCTCAAGATCATATTTGGTTCTTTTTCTGGCCATTTGGTTCTTGCAACTAAAAGGTCGAAACAATTGCAGAGCTACGCTTTTGTTTACTTTGCCCTAAATCTTATACAAAATTTGGGTGACAAGCTACTTGGTTTGCTTCAACATTTCCCGGGCAGCTTCTATTTGATCGAGCATGCAAGGTAAGGCTTTAAGCTAAACATGCACAAATAATTTTTAGATTTATCTACACAAATAGGTTTCTTTGCTTCAAGTATCCGCATGATTGAGCTAGATTTCAACTTAATTAGATTGTTTTGGGAATATCATGGCAGTATCCACAGTGAGTTTGGTTTACTAGCAGCCAGTAGCTCTATCATGTGGTCCGATATGCATCAAAATTTGTCGAAGGTATTTTGGTTCACAGAGTAAAAAATCAAAACGCTCCCAAAATCTCGGTCATTATATTCTCAGGTCTTATCGTTTGTTTGTTTACACGCCTCTACCCCGATTATGTTTTGTGATTTAGGTTGTGGCAAATCTCTTCATTTTTCTACTTCTATTTATCTAGCATCCTTTGTTTTTAGGATTGTAGAATCGGCAATCATTTGCAAAATGTCATTTTGAATCCCTGAGTTTGAATCCGGTCCATTTGAACTTCAATTTAGTTTTTACAAAATGGTATTACCATGTAAGTGATCACCACATTGATGGGCTATTTAAGAATGATGAAGATTGATTTATTGTCTTTGTGTTTGTTACATCTCGAAGTTCGTGTCTTGCACATTATGAAGTTTCTCAGACGTTACCCGTGTTATTTTATTGGGAGAATCGAATTGATGGAGCATTTGATGTCTAAGACTTCTTTAGCTTTGTATAGCGTGGAGAATCCAAGGCCTCCTATTTTTTATCATTTTGCATTTTTATTTCTAAGATCTTTCCTTCAAATATTGATTGCTATTCTTTGTTCAAATGTACCTTTTGTTAAGCCTCAAATGAGTAATCCGTGTTATTTACAAGGATATATGCAATGTATGTAACTTAAAATTATATGTCTACAACTATGAATGATGAAGTCGTATTTAGAGTGTCGATGCTTTGCATCAAAAGGAGTAGATGGATCTTAGACAACAAACAACAAACAAGTACATGGATCCTAGACATTCTAGAATGCACATTAGGGCTCTTCTTCTTGCCTACAAGTGGGAGGCCATGGAGGTACCATAATTTTAGTTACATGACCAAGCGATCAAATTTGGAGATTTGGGTTAAATGCAATTCCGTAACAATGTTATTTTTTCTTTTTTAATCAACTCTACAGCTATTGGTGGTGCAAAAGCCATGTATCGTATTGGGAATCAAATGTTCCTTTAATTGACAATGCGCCTTTAATTGACATGCAACACTTTTATTTTGTCGTCTGCTTTATCCTGTTTCTGTGCTTTGGATTTAAGTCCAAACGAGAACGCTCTTATGAGTATCAATTCTTATAACTAGAACACTTTCATTGATCTTTTAGAACTTTTATATATATTTTGGTTCATTAATCTTATAACTAGAACACTTTCGTTGTATATATCCAGTTTTGATCTTGCAAAGTCACTTGTCAACATGCAAATTTTTTTACAAGTGATTTCCATTTTACTATGCTTCGACAATATAGGCCGATGCAAGATATTTTGCTACAAGACTTAGAAATATGCTATTATCTTATCTTTTATGTTATTATTTATCGGAGGGTAAGTTAACCTTGACAAATATTGTACTCTTCATTGTTAATCAATTAAAAGCTCCCTTTCATAAAAAAAAATAAAATGAGAAAGGCATTTTGTTAGACATGATCGAGCTATGATTAAACAATTTAAGCTGGGAGGCATAGGTATCATTCCACCCTTATGTTGGTTGATTCCACATTTGCGGCTTGATTATGCTCTATTGTCCATTGTTTTATCATAAGTAGGATATACATAACTAAATGCTAAGAGTTTGTCAAAATCTCCAATAAACATGAGATGAAGCATCCGTTTCTACATGGCCATGCCACAAAGAAAAGTTATATAAAAAAAAAAAAAAAAAATTCTATTTGTTCTAGTGACATTCCAAGTTTCAACCCCCCTTCCTTTTTTTTACCACATGTTAAAAGAACATTAATCATAGAAGTCCATCATTCAAATGGGGTCCATGCAATTGTGGGGTGTTCACCACTAGGATAGGAATTGTTGTTGAAAGTCTTGAGGCGATGTTAGTAAGGACAAGATATTTCAATTCAACATATGTATTTTACAAAGGTTGCATTGTAAAATGAGCACTTAATTTTAATTTTTTTTTTTTTTTTTTTTTTGCTGCCTTTCTATTAAGAGGAGAGTTGTTAGACACGAAGCAAACCCTAATCCTTATGGGTTTTAGTGTTCTAATATTTGGCACATTCAATTGTACGAAAGGCACACGTAAAATGGATCAATCTTGCGCATGTTCTCAATGTAATTATTCAAAGTTCACCGTGTGATTTCCTATTTTATCATATCGGTGGTTGGCTAGTTGCCCTCAAATCTTTAGTAGTGTTGGCTCTGTTAGTTACAAAACAGTGCATACTTTATTGATGCTTTATTTCCAATTTGAAATAGAATATATCATCAGGTGGCCAAGAATATATTGGTATTATAAACAAAAGGATTTCACAAGGCATCGTTAAACCTCATTGACTAGTCAATGAGATAAACTAAATTAGGGAAACTGTCAAATCTCATCATTTTCTTCATTGGTAACAATAATCTAATTGATTGGTAGTACTTGAGAGCATTGGGCAAGGCAAATCTAATGAGGCACATGATGGGAAGAAATTCTTGGGGAGGGAAATTTGGAATAAGAAACATAAGAGCAGAGGGAGACCTGAAGTACTATGCGAATATTGAATTAAGTAACGAATCATTGAACTCAGAAGTTACTAGAATTGGAAGATCGGGGTTTTCAAAAAATACTATAAACAGATTTCTATAGTACTAGCTATCGTGACATGCGAACTAAGAGGCTAGGTTTGATGCCAATTTTGAACTACATACTCAGTACAGAGACACGGGAGATTTGAGTAACGAATCAGTGAACGAGAAGTTACTAGGAATTAGAAGACCAATTTTCAAAATACTATAAAGAGATTTTTGAAGTACTAATCATCGTGACAAGTGAATTGAGAGGCTAGGTTTGAGGCCAATTTTAAAGTAGATACTCGGTATAGGTGCATGCGAGATTTCAGTAGCTAGTAGCTGATCACTCAATAGAACTTTAGATTGAATGGGAGAACTCGGGATCACTCAATAGAACTTTAGATTGTGAAAGTAGAAGCTAGAGTTAAATTAGGTTGTGCGAATTGATGAGTGGGCTTGAGTATAAGATCCTTCCTTAGGAAAACTTTTCTAGGATAAGGGGACCCTTGATTCAGGCTTAGGGAACATTAGCCCAGAATCAAGCTGCCTTATTTATCAACCACCGTCATGCTTGAACAAAAAACAATACACGGCGTTTTTGTGGACTGACAAATTTTTTCTGTCTCGAGAATTAAAGCCTAATCAAAAGAGACGATATCTTGGCCATTGGATCTAGCGCAAGAAATGGACGGCGGAGATCGATCAGGTGTGAAAACAATGGCTCTATTTTGTCTTGTTACTATGTATTGACAAATTGAACCCATTTTTTTGATTGCGTGGCAGCATACCATTGGAAGAATGAGCAGAAAATTGGGGCATGGTCTTTCCAGGACAAAAAGGGCAGAGATAGATAGATAGTATTTTTAAGAAGGGAACAGAAAATTTTTATTGTGTGTGGACAAATTCTGGCACAAGCAACAAGAAGTAGGTTAGTATTGAAGACAAATGAGATCTTCGTCCCGAGTAAACAAAACGTACAAACAAGGGAAAGAAAGAGGGACCCAGCCTATTTGTTTAAGCACAGGCTCTCTAGGCCTGGCAGACACAATCTCTCTCATCTCCCTAGGCATGGTCAGCTGCATGATATTGCAAAATTTTATCCCAGAATAGTGCCAAACACACCTGTAGCTGTCTGCCCAGAACATACCCCAAAGAAACAGAGCCCTGCCTCGCCAGAAAAAGGGTGGCAGGCTCGTGTAGAACAGCCCTGAGATGGCACTGCCGGATTTGGGCAGTTGGAATTCTTCCTCCCATTCCCTCGTGCCTATTCAAAACCCAAAAATCTCCCTAGATTGGATGCTATTTCTGGATCAAACGGTGCCCAAATCATTCCCAAGGCTTCAATTCCTTTTGCTCATTTCTTCTGCATTGCCGGAGCACCGGAATGGGCTTCACGTGAAGAGGGCACAGATTTGTAAGTAGTGGGTAGTTTCTGTACTTCTGTTTTGCTCTGCCAAAGCCCGGCCCTGAGAGGCGTTTGCTTTTGCCTTTTGCTTAGATTTGATCATGGCGGGTAGGTTATGGCAGGAATTTCCTATTGGGCACCCAAGTCCGGCGCTCGCCAGGCTTTCAGCAACATAACCCACCTCTGTCTCGCATCAAAACTGACCCAGAGTATTGTCGCCTTTGACTGCCTGCAGTTTTTTTTCTGCCCCCAGCATTGAAGATGGTTGAAATTTCTTCTTCCACCCAATTTTTCCGCCTTTGATTCTGGTATGTTGTCTTTTGTATCTACTGTTTTATTGCATTTCGGATTTGGGTTTGAGATCCTTCTTTGCCGGAGTCTGATTTTTCTTCTCTTTTTTGGGTCTTGATCTAGGCACGGGTTTAGTCTACATTGCCGCCACCGAGCACAGTTTTTCCAAGGGTTCTGCTCCGGATTGTTGTTTCTAGCATTTGCGTTGGGACGTTCTGCAGAAGCAGAGGACGTAGAGAAGCAAAAGCAAGTTCAGGCGCTTTTAGATTTGAAAAAATCTCTGCTGAGAGAGCTGCCAGATCCTCTGAAAGACTGGAGCAGTGGCAGCTCTGTTTCCCTTTGCCAGTGGACCGGAATCACATGTACAAGTGGCAGAGTAACATCCATTGCGCTATCCGGCTTGGGCTTAGACGGAAACATTTCGTCAAAAATCGGAGATAAGTATTACTTCTCTTGAATATCTGAATCTAAGCACAAACAACATCTCCGGAAACATACCCATTGAGCTATGGAGTCTGACCAATCTAAGAAAGCTGGATTTAAGTTCCAACCTTATCAGGGGCACCATTCCTATCAACGTAGCCCAGCTTTCGAATCTGCAAGAGCTTATTTTAAGCAGCAATTCATTTTCCGGCTTCGTCCCGGATGAACTGGGTCTGCTACAAAACCTTCAGGTGCTTCAACTTAATAGCAACTCTTTTTCAGGCAGTATTCCGGCCAAATTGGCTTCTCTGCACCATGCAAACCAGATTTCTCTGAGTGCAAATTTTTTTTCTGGCAACATTCCACCGGAATTGGGCGAGCTGGAGAACTTGGTCACGCTTGATTTGAGCAACAATATTCTGATAGGCAATTTTCCTCCTGAACTGGGTCGGCTTCAAAAATTACAGTTCTTGGATTTGAGTAATAACTCGATTGAAGGATCTATTCCTGCAGAAATCGGAGGCCTTGAAAGCCTGGTTGATCTGTCACTTGGTATGACCTCACTTAATGGAGCAATCCCTTCACAGATTGGAGAGCTAATCAATCTAGAGACATTTTATGCTGCTGGATGTCACCTCACAGGACCTATTCCTCCAGAACTAGGGAAATGCAACAGGCTTAAGAAGCTGGATCTTTCTTCAAATTTTTTTGCAGGTCCTATCCCTGACTCTATTGGCAACCTGACCAGTTTAGTTGGTATCAGCATTGCAGCTGCCCAGCTCAATGGATCGATTCCTTCTTCGCTTGGCAAATGCACCGAGTTGCAGCTTATCAATCTTGCCTTCAATTCTCTCTCAGGCCGTCTCCCCGAAGAGCTCGCCAATTTGAACAATCTTGTTTCCTTCACTGTTGAAGGGAACTCTCTTTCAGGTCCAATTCCTTCTTGGCTTGGCAACTGGAAAAATGTTGATTCTATACTTCTGTCTACAAATGAATTCAGTGGTCCCTTGCCTCCTGAGCTTGGCGATTGCACTTCTGTTACAGACCTTGGTTTGGATAACAATCTCTTGTCTGGTGTTGTTCCCCCTGAACTTTGCAATGCAAAATTTCTATCACAGCTCACTCTGAACAAGAACCATTTTAGTGGCCCCATTACTCAAACCTTCAAAGATTGTCTCAATCTTACACAGTTGATTCACAGCAAACAGGTTCTCTGGTCCCTTGCCAGGGTACCTTGCCAACCTGCCTCTTATAATCTTGGATATAAGTAACAACAACTTCACTGGTCCCTTGCCTGAAGAACTCTGGACTTCTAAGACCTTGTTAGAAGTCTATGCCAGCAACAATTTCTTTGAGGGGCAGCTTCCACCATCTATGGGCAACTTGAAGACTTTGCAGCATCTCTTCTTGGACAACAACTTCATCAGTGGGCCAATTCCTTCTGAAATCGGTAAGCTCACTGCTCTGACCATCTTGTCAATCTCAAACAACCATCTGCAGGGAATCATTCCTCCAGAGCTTTGCAAATGTACTGCACTTACTACTCTTAATTTGGGCAGCAATGAATTGGTTGGTCCAATTCCATCCCAAATTGGAGACCTCATGCAGCTTGATTGTCTTGTGCTTTCTCATAATAAGCTCTCTGGCCCAATTCCTATAGAGATTTGTGCAGATTTTCAGCAGATTGCTATTCCAGATTCCAGTTTCATTCAGCACCATGGAACCCTAGATTTGTCCTGGAATAATCTCTCAGGCGAAATACCTACAAGCATTGGAGACTGCATTGTGCTTGTGGAAATTTTGTTCAATGGGAATAATCTTTCGGGCAATATTCCTTCTGAGCTTATGCATCTTACAAATCTAACTACGTTGGATCTGTCCTCCAATAAACTGAGTGGAAGTATACCTTGGCAGTTGGGGGAATCTCACACACTCCAGGGTCTTAATTTGGCATTCAATAAACTCAGTGGAAGCATTCCTCCACATCTGGGCAAACTATCAAGGCTGGTGAAGCTTAATCTTACCGGCAATCAGTTGTCGGGTTCACTTCCAGATTCTCTTGGTAATCTTTCTTCATTGACACACTTGGATGTGAGCAGGAACAATTTGTCTGGGGTGTTGCCTGCCTCCATGGTCCACATGGCTTCCATTGTTGGTTTATACTTACAGGAAAACAAGATGACAGGGGACATTTGTGGATTTCTAGAGGAAAGTGTGATTTGGCATCAGACTCAGGCACTGAATTTTAGCCATAATGCTTTTGGTGGTATTATTCCTAGTAGTGTTGGCAACCTTTCAGGGCTTTCTTATTTGGATTTAAGTAGCAACAGCTTTCTTGGAGCCATTCCTGTAGAACTTGGAAACTTGAGTCAGCTTAATTATCTTGATTTGTCAGATAATCATCTCAGTGGGGGAGTTCCAGCAAGACTGTGTGACCTTCCAGAGCTCAGCTTTATTAATGTTTCTAGGAATAACCTCGTTGGACAGATACCTGATACTTGCAATAACTTTACAGCATCTTCTTTTCTGGCTAACGATCGACTTTGTGGCAGCGTTGTTGGTACAAGCTGCAACTTTCTTTCCAAACACATTGTTCCACCTATCTCAAATACTGGTGCAATTCTTGGTATTATCATAGGCAGTATTGTTGCATTCTTTCTTCTTATCTTTCTGTTCATAAGATGGAGGATGTTAAAGCAGGAGACATTGCCTCAAGTAGCAGAAAAAGCAAAGCTTACTAATTCAAGCAGTTCTATGGACAGCAGCTTGAGTCTATCTGGAAGTAAAAATAAGGAGCCTTTGAGCATTAATATTGCCATGTTTGAGAGGCCACTAATGAGGCTAACCCTAGCAGATATTTTACTAGCAACCAATAATTTCTGCAAGACCAATATCATTGGAGATGGTGGATTTGGTACTGTCTACAAGGCTGTATTCCCCGATGGAAGAATAGTGGCTGTGAAAAAGCTTGCACAGACCAGGATGCAAGGAAACAGAGAATTTCTGGCAGAAATGGAAACCCTAGGGAAAGTGAAGCATCAAAATCTGATTCCTTTGCTTGGATACTGTTCCTTTGGAGAGGAGAAGTTGCTTGTGTATGAATACATGGTCAATGGAAGCTTGGACTTATGGCTGCGCAACCGTGCTGATGCCTTGGAGGTTCTAGATTGGCCAAAGCGTTTCAAAATTGCATTAGGAGCTGCAAGGGGATTGTCATTTCTTCATCATGGTTTTATCCCTCATATCATTCACAGGGATATGAAAGCCAGCAACATACTTCTAGATGACAAGTTTGAACCAAGGGTTGCTGATTTTGGTCTTGCAAGGCTCATTAGCGCGTATGAGACTCACGTAAGCACAGACATTGCTGGCACATTTGGCTACATTCCTCCTGAATATGGACAGACCTGGAGAGCTACCACTAGAGGAGATGTTTATAGCTATGGAGTAATCTTACTCGAGCTTCTAACTGGTAAGGAACCAACTGGATGTGATTTCAAGGATGTAGAAGTTGGGAACTTGGTTGGCTGGGTGAGGCATTTGATTAAACAAGGCCAAGCAGGTGACGTACTGGATCCTGTCATATCTAATGGACCATGGAAACTAAAGATGATGCAAGTTCTGCAGCTTGCTACTCTCTGCACATCAGATGAACCCATGAAAAGGCCAACCATGTTGAATGTTGTCAATTATCTAAAATCCATTGCAGGCATTGAGACAAGGTCTGGCTTATGAGATCCCATTGCTTGAAAGTTTTTCGAAATCAGGTTAGTATACTTCATTGGCATAACTCGTTTGTAAACGAAATTAAGCCTTAATATTTACTATTGTCTGGATTTTTGCAGGTTTTGGTCAATTTTGAAGCGAGAAGCGAATCAAAGAATTCTACTGCTCAACAACTGTACAGTTTCTTGCTTCCAGAAAAAGGAAACAAGGTTTTGATGCGTAAATCTGCTCCACAAGTTCGGGAAAAAAGGCTTGTGAATCAGATAAGTGCAACGCAGCACGATAATTCATGATGATGGGCATGTTCATATATGTAATATAAATAGTAGGGAGGTGCAAAGGCATACCTAATGGGAAGCTCCTTTTCCGATGCCAACTTGTGGAAATTTTCTGAATAAAGTGCAGGAAATTTTACTCACGTCTGGACTTGTAGGACTTTTAGCGCTGGCATGTCTTCATCTACGGCTGCAGCTTGGTAAGCCTAGTGCCCTTTTCAATCACGCCCATCATGCTCGAGGTAGGTCGGAAGCCACCGTACTAGCTTGCACAGGGGGCTTGTTGGACTTCCAAATAAACAAATGGCCCAACGTACAGGCTTTTCCAAAGGGCAAAATTTTTGTTTGTCTCTTTATGCCCTTGCAAGTTGTCCCCCCTCTGGGTTGGCTACACGTGTGCAGGAATCTTTCATCCATTAGATTGATGTATGTGCTTCAATGATCATCCTTAACATGGGGACTCAACCACTGTTCTAGCCTTTTGTGCAAGCATATCATGTTCTCAAAGGTTATTTTTTTGTCCGTCCATACGATCATACAATTCATCTGCATCTGTTTGGCAGACTTCCACAACAGATAAGGCTTTAGGACATCAAATTGATGCCTGTCTACTGCCAGTTGGTCTAGAACTCCTAGGGGGCATTGGGTTGGTAACCCTCTCTATAGGACGTCAAATTGATGTCTCTGTTGCCTGTTGCTCTAGGGATCTCTGGGGGCTAGGGGTCCTTGGGTTGGTTCCCTCTCTTGCCCGTTGCTCTAGGGATCTCTGGGGGCTAGGGGTCCTTGGGTTGGTTCCCTCTCTCCGTCTCTAATTGCTAGTTGGTCTAGAGGGCTATATCATAAGAACTATTAGAGATAGGTTAAACTTCGAACTAACCTTCCTGGGGGTTAGGATTGGTGCCTTCTCTCCATTCTCTATATGCTAGTTGGTCTAGTCGAGGACTAAGAATAATATATCAGGAGTTTACCTTGATCGGGAGAGGATAGATATCTAAAGCATGTCCGTACATTCAAGGCCACCTCATAACGCCCACTTTATTGGCTCCCGAAATTGAGTCAACATGCCAAAGCGTTCTTCGCCCGCCAGCGTTCGCCTTAAATTCCAGGCGAACCAGCGGATTCGCCCGAGCGAACCCGGGACGCATGATATGACGCCAGGTCTGTCGCTGCCGTGGCAGAGTTGTCGAGGGTTCCCGCTTGGGCTTAACCCAAACCGCTATTAAGTCGTGGGAGTCAAGCGACCAGAACCGGGGCCGACCCTACCGTTCGCAAGGCTTAACCCAAAACCAACGTCGACGGACCGACCCGTCCGATCGCAGCGGTTCCACCGCATCGGTGCGCCGTCGGCCCCGCCGTTCGGCTAGCGAACCCACTTTACCGGGTTGGCTTAACTGAAGCGTATGGAGTGCTTTTAGGCGGTGTTCCAATGGAGAAGAAAGCATGGAAAATTCCTCCTCGCTTATGCCCTACTATGCAAACGGGCCTAATTGAAGATGGACCCCAGAATCAAGAATTGGGCCCTCCGAGCATGAATTGGGCCCCTTCGCAAGGAATTTAATCTATCGATCGAACTGGGTGATTCAACAACTGCTAACAATTAAGTAAAAAAATTCATCTTCGGGGTTGACTTGGGCCTTGTCGGGAAAAATCACACCTAATCCTACTGGACTTGTGGGTTGGATTGGTCTAAGGGGTGTAGAATCAAGGAATTGTGTTGTTATTTTTTGGCAAATCATTAGAGAAGAATTGGTGCTATTCTTGGGCAGAAAAAACAGGCCGTGGCCGCAAATGCGTAGAAATTATTGAGTTGTAATGCTGAGCGCTATTCTTGGGACAAAGATTAGCACTATTCTGGGTAGAAAACATTTGCATTATTGTTGGGAAGAAGGGTTCTTGCATAAAATCTTGAGCCGAGGATGGGATTTCAAGAATAAACCGAAACAATGGAAGAATTCGAATAGGAAGGAACAGAATCAAACAATGCGAGGCTAGTGCCAGGAGAAACGAGAGAGAAAAACTCAAGAATTTGGCGCACAAACGACAGGCGAAACCGCCGACCGAGTGTAGCCCCCTCACGGGTTCGGCGCTGGGCTTAACCCTAGTGGGTAATAAATGCCCGCATAATCCAAAGACGCTACGACCGATCAGAAGCCTCCCGCCAGTGGGTTCGCTTAGGCGAACCCGGCGGGGGTTAATAAATGCCCCTACCTAATAAACGCACTGCCAGTTCGCACGGTTGGCTAACCCCGGTTCGGGTTCGCTTGGGCGAACCCGGTAGGTAGTGCCACGCAGGGCCACGTCAAGATGGCGGGTTCGCTTGGGCGAATCCCAGGGGTTTGCCTGGGCGAATTTTCTAGGTTCGCCTTGGAACCCTACCTGGCCTCGAACTCAATTTCGAGCCGACAAGCACCTTTACTCATAATGGGTGGAGATGGTACATTCATGAGGGAAAGGTGAGGCCTATAGAGGTTGAAATATTAGGCAAATTAGTTGTTTGTTGGCTAATGTTGTCGTCACATAAATGATATTCTTTATGTCCTTGATATTATAACTCTTCAATTATAAAGATATCTTTGAATGCCTCCGTTTTTAAAGAAAACCTTAGAATGCCTCAATTTAAATGGATCATATTGGAAAGGATTGGCCAGTACTAATGACAAATTAGTTGTTTGTGATCCATAACATTTTAAATCACATAATTGTAGTTGTTTGATTTTTTTGAATTAATATAAACCATTATATCCAACACTTTAAAATTAAATTCCCCCTAAAATCCCCTTTGGTTTCACATAATTGTAGTTGTTTAATTTTTTTGAATTAAAACAAACCATTATATCCAACACTTTAAAATTAAATTTCCCCTGAAACTCCCTTGGTTTGGGTGTATATATTCACACGGGGGTGACTCCAGGCATCGAGAGCTGTCAGATGGGCATATTTACTCAATATTCCTTGATCTAGTGTAATGGGCCCATGGTAGACCGCCCGAGTATTCGATCCTTGAATGTGCCTGTGGAGCGTTCCCGAGACACCGGCATAAATGGGTAGAAGCGACTACTCATAAACGTCTAGACGGTTTTGTCCAGTTGGTTAAGGGCATGTCGGTTAGGAATGTTACAGTTGATATCAGAGCATCGAGTTCGAGTCTCCATGGGTGCCTATATGCATGGGTAATTTGCAAAGACTTGGTAATTATTGTGACATGGTATGACATAGACATGGTATAGCCTTAGATGCTCGAGGACGAGCATAGTTCTAGCAGGAGAGACTGTAACGGGCCCATGGTAGACCGTCCGAGTATTCTATCCTTGAATGTGCCTGTGGGGGTGTCAAGCTATAAATGTAGTGGCAATTTTGTGTCAAATGTTACTATCTTGACACAAAGAGCTTCTATTGTGTCAAGGATGTGTCAATGTCATAATGTCAAATATTTTCTCAAAATAGTGACATCATTTTGTCAAAGTTATATTGCGATTTATGTGCACAGTTGTAACAACTTTTAAACAAATGTTATAATCAAAGTGTGCCAACCTTTTCTAAAGTCTTATAACAAAATTTCATCCAATGTTTTATCAAAATAATGACATAATATTTATCAAGTTTACATTGCACTTTAATTGTGTTGTCGCAACAACTTCTAAACAACATTATAACTATACTTTTTCTTTACAAAGTATTATCCAAATTTTTATGTATTATTTTGACAAAATATTGTGGACCATTCATACATCATTTTTTAAAGATAGCTATGATTGCCAAGATTCTAAGATGATTACCAACAGTTCTATCAAGGAACAAATCTAGTACAAACACTCAAAATGAAGGAGAATAGATGATAGCAAGGGGTACTTGACAATACTGAGTTGGGACTGTAACAGCTCTTAACACTACCCATTCGACAGGGCCTGGTTATTTGAGATTGGTTGTGTTCTTTATTATAACGATGGTAATGTAGATGTAGTATAAGATGTGGCTTTCATGTCATCTCAAAACTAACTTTGTAAAAGACAAAAAAAAAAAAAAAAAAGGAAAAAAAGAAAGAAAAAGAAGAAAAAAAAGGGGAACAAAAAGGTGAGAGTTGAAGGCATGTTGGAACATTGAATAGATTGGAATATGTAGTATAATAATGGGGGTTTCCGTGGGGCTTTGATATGGATGCATAATTCGCCATTCTTGAGACCATAGACCATACCCCTAAAATAATGAATGGGTTATTATTTAAAAAAAAAAAGATTTCATAAAAAAATAAACTTATTACTTCGTCGGTTGCATTGGTTGAAGTACTTTTATAAAGATATTAAATTATTTTGGTAGAGGTTCGAGTCCTCATATTTAATATTCCAAAACCTTTGGTGAACCCGCGTAGAGATGAGTCTCTATAATTCATATTTCAAAACTTTAAGGGAACCTATATTTTATATTTCAAAATCATAGGCGTCCCGAGTCATAAGTGACTATAATTGAAACAAGAGGCAGCAATATACTGGTCGGATCTGACAACTGATGTAGTCCAAGGTGCACATGAATGCAACTATGGATCAATTTTTTATTTTTTTGACATTTTTGCCTATTAAAATGGGCGTTTTCTTTTCTTTTCTGGATGGCAAATGAATGGGCCACTCCTGGAACTAGAAGGAATATGTGTCATTTGGAGGGCTGAAACAAAAGATTTGCTCGTTACGTTTTTTATACATTTATGTAGAATATAACTACAAATATGTAAACAAATAATAGATGCCATTATGCCCTTGCGTCCAGTCTTATGCTGCCACATGGCACGTTTTTGCCACACTTTATTTTCCAAGGAAATTCATCTACTAACATTACATTTGTTTATCAAGTTCTTTCTCGCGACCATTGGGTTGGCACCACGTGGCACAAAATGGATGCCTATCTGTTGTCCATGTTATAAGGAAGTCCGTTTACTGGACTTTCCTAAGATGTCAACCTACCACCGTGCTATCGCGCATCGGCAAGTTTCCACCTCAGGAAAGTCCAGACAACAACCCACGAACCCCAACCTTTAGATATTTAAGCATATTTTAATTGTACCATTTAGATATATGGAGTCCCCAAATTGCAAATATCCCAAATCCTTTTCTGATTTCGTTTATTTGGCATGGGCGGGAATGGGAATCCGCAAGCAAAAATTCAAGGAGAGTGATGTTCTTGATCTTGGCGCCGCCGATTTAAGAATCGACGACACCGGAACCGGGGTCTTAATTTGGCTCTTGAGGAGCCAGGAATTGAACATGCATTTTGAAAAGGCCACCTTTCTCATTCATTATGAAGCTTTGTTAAGACTGGAATAGGACGAACATCCAAGTCTTTCAAATCATTTCAAAGGTGTTAAAATGGAGGTGCAGCGCCTCCTCTTTAATATTTCAACTTGTAAGACTTCTTTCATAGCCTTTGCATTTGTTTGATTTGATTCATAAATGTTTAGAATGATTGGAATTAGTCTTTCTTATGTCTAATGTATCTGAATACACAACTGCTTTTCTTGTTTGTTGTAGTTTATTTCAAGCAAAATTTTTGAACCAAATTTCTCAACGCGCTGTTTCCTTGTCCTTGCTCCACAAAGATCATCATTTCCTTGTTCTCAAGGTATTGAAAATTGGTGGTCGGGTTTTGGAAGTCAATCTGAAAGCCTAATACTCGATTACAAGTTGATGATACCTTTTGCCGCTTGCTACTTGGAAACCATTTTGTTACTGCTTGCATATACCTTTCAAAGATTCTATATGTAGTTCTACTTATCGAAAGATGGCTAACCCTTTTTCTCAAGAAGAAAACATGAGGATCACGCTTGTGATGAGGAGATAAGGAACTTGTATAAATTTATTATGGGTTCCATCTTCTCTATCGGCAAATTTTATCACGGTTTTTCCTCCATCAAAATGCAAAGCGTTGGTTTTATTTGGATGTAGGTGCAATTGTGCAAACCATCTCATAGTTATTTATCTCATTTGTCACAATGCATTCGACAAAAGGAGGGGCCATTTGTTTTCCAATACTTTTACGGGCATGGTGGATAGCCTTATTTCTATTATATGCTTTTCCAAACCACCTTGACCGGGTGCTTGCTCTCCACCATACTTATAACATCACTCCGCTTGTTTAATGTTGCATCTTTTCTTATTTGATTCTATTTCTTCTGGAATACGAGGGAATCTTGAATCGAAGACCACCACCATCTCAACTCGAAAAGCCATTTTTAACCAACAATAATCATGAATCTTCTATGCCCAAAACAGATAATACCCTACAATAGAGCTGGAATCTTAAGTCTCATTACATTTTCTTGGATTAGCGACTTACTAAAGCAAGGATTTAAAAAGCCTCTAGAAGTTAAAGACGCATACTGCGCATTAGGAGGCAAAAGAAGTGGCCGAGAGTGAACTATGACCTACTTTATAAAACTTGGACTAACTTGAAGGCAAGGTACAGTTCCGAACTCGAGCAATGGTATACAACCTACTAAAGACATATTGGAAACAAGTAGCACGAGCGGCAAGCTTTGCGAGTGGTTAATATCCAGGCCTCATACAATCGCCCATATTTGGTTGATGATTTGGTGGAATATCTTGGAGGAAGGGTACGCTTTAGAATGAAGCCACCATTTTAACTCTCCCCGCTTGGTGCTAAGATTACTGAGAATTTGTGTCAACGGCAATGGTATTTTGGAGAACAACCGCTAGGTCTACATATGCAGTCAAGATTGACCGACCTTTGTCTATCATAAGGGCATGCATCTCTGTCATACATCAAGACAAAGTCATACAAGTGGGGAAATAATCAATTACATGGCTGTGGATATTAAAAGAATTAGCGATTTTACATGGCACATGCACGAATTCTGGTGTCTACCTTTGCAGATCACACTCGCATTGATTGTGCTTTATAAAAATGTGGGACTAGCCGCAATTGCAACCTTGGTTGCCACCATGGTTCTTGTTGCTGCAAACACCCCACTTGCAAGCGGGTAAAAGCATGTTAGGGTGTACCACTTTTGGAACCTGCAAAAGTACATACACTAGGTACTTCAGAACTGGGTACTTTCTCATTTTTCTTTCCATTAAAACTAATACAAAAGTCCAAAATAAAAGTCAAGGCCATGTTAATATTCAAAGTTAAGATAAAGATAATGTTATCGGAGACCAGTATATATATAAAAAGTTCTAAAACATACCTTATACTGAGATATTATACAGGTACCCAGTACCCAGTCCTGGCTACCTTTTTAGGTACTTTTTTGGTCACTAAATAATAATTTTTAAGGGACACCCTAACATGCTTTTACCCAAGCATGCAAAAGAAGTTTCATAACAAAATGATGTAAGCAAAAGACAAGCGCATGAAAGCCACTACAGAATGCCTTAGAAGCATGAAGATATTGAAATTGCAGGCATGGGAGAAAGCCTACCTAAATAAATTAGAAAACCTTAGAACAAAAGAGTATGGTTGGCTTTCTAAAATTTTCATGGTAACGGTTGCTGAGATATTTGCCTTTTGGACGACACCAACAGTGGTGTCTGTAGTTACTTTATTGAATATGTAGCATTATGACAGGGGGTTGTTTTTGTATTTTTATACGTTTTTTCCTTATGGTTTTACTATGATTTGGCTGCCGTATTGCGCATGGTGTACTAATTAGTACTTCTAGAGCGCATCTAGTATTTCCATGCTCGTTGTGTCATTGTTTTTTTTTTCCCTTGGCCCTTCACATGCAAGCATCGAGCAGACAAAGATTAGGGCTTCTTGCCGTGGGTCGTTTCGTAAGGCAGACAGGTATGCCAAAGTTTAGGGTTTGCTGGCCGCTTGGAGCAGGTTATTTTACATGTCCCTCACTCTTGAGTTAGGACAAGGAATCCAAGCAGCTTCAAGGAGCTATTTAAGGTCCCGTGATCGCCCATTCTTTGCATTGATTGATCGTAAAACAGACCCATCTCGGCATCGAATCGGGGTATTTTAGGGTTTCTTTAGAAGCCACTCCATCCTTTTTTAGAAGAAGCCACTCCGTTCTGAGCTTGTTGGAGAATATGGATTCAGAAACATATGTTATGGAGATAGTTTAGGGGATCCGTGATGCTGCTAGAATGCTCTTACTTTCGGATTTACATAAAAAGGACCAGAGGCCAATGTTTTTAGGCATTCAACAATTTCTTAACGGATTCAAAAAATTTATTCGATTCCACAAAACGGAGTAAGTAGTCGCCATTGTCATTGCTTCTTGTATTAATTTTTTTTCATTACTTCTTATTAGTAATCTGACATTTGCATGTAGCTCTATATTCTCCTGACAGGACCCACTTTTGTGAAGAACGAACAGATAAAATTTATGGAAGAGGCCTTGCAAAACCTTCCAGCAGAAGAATAATTGACAACAGTAGCAGGCAAGAAGTAAGAAGGCTTAGTTTTCATTTTTGCATTAGAACCGTGTGTCTCGGACAACTTATCTTAGGGTCCAGGATAAATGGCAACATTATGGATGCAATGTTGTCACTTCTCCCCCTCGCGGCACCATTTGTTTGACTTGTAATCTTTGCCATATTGGTTTTATGGCACAACATTTCCAATAAAGGTAAAGTATTAAACCTGCCACACTTAGGGTCCCTGTAACAGCAATTGCTACTGCAGTCAAATGAGAAGAGCTAGGGGAGCCATTTGAATTAGCAGAGTAGACTGGAGCAGGTGAGCCTAGAGGACTAGAACTTAAAATGGGGTTGTAGGAATGGCGAAGGTGGCGATGTGGATGCGGGTGGAACCGAGATGGGGAACAGTGCAGCAGATGTGCAACCGCAAAAGCGTAAGCGAGGACTTGGTGCAGGAGATGGAAGTTTGAAGTGTGGAAACAGAAGCCATCTCATGCACTCCATGGATTTTGACTTCTGGAAACATCATCATAACCTCAATTTACTATTATTATTTTAGCTAGTTAACTATTCATTTATGCAGGCCTTTCACATTGCCTGCGACATTAACATATTGGCTTCTATGGATGCATAAAAAATTGGCATCCACAGATCTTGTATCTGCAATGCACGATGTACCTGAAATAGAATAGATTTTAGTGTTCATATGACTGGGGATATGACTGGGGGTGTTCAATATTAACAAATTCCAAAATCCAAACGGGTTGGAAACGAAGGAGCTATGTTGTCTTTTTCGTTCGTAATATTATACTACATATTCTCAGGTTAGCCTATGGATTTAATTAGCCTATAACTTGAGTATGTGATTTGGCAAATTCTAAAATAATTTTTATAACTTGAGTATGTGGTGCAGCACCTCAGTTTTTTTCCAATGCATTTATCTTGTTTTCTTTGTCTGGTTTTGTTAGGGCCCGAAGGGCCCAAATTTTTTTTTTTAACTACCAACATATAACTAACATTTACATTATTAATACAAACCATTGCATCTAACTCATTTAAATGAAAATCCCCCTGAAACCTCCTTTGGTTTGGGTGCATATTCACACGGGGGGTTACGTAGGGCAGCGAGAGCCCCTACAATACATGTACAAAATTAACACCATTAAGTACATTCCCTCAAATCTTATAGTATTTTGCAAACCTCAATATACAGTATACAAAAACTTGTACATGCATACCCCACAAACGAGGATCACTATGTACGGTCCAGATCTTGGAATAAAGAGCAAATATGCCCATCTGACAGCTCTCGTTGCCCGGAGTAACCCCCCGTGTGAATATGCACCCAAACCAAAGGAGGTTTCAGGGGGATTTTCATTTAAATGAGTTAGATGCAATGGTTTGTATTAATAATGTTACAAAGAATACCACTCACGGCTGGGAGAGTGCTTTCTGTACTGGCAACAATTCAGGTGCTTCAGGGAGCGTAAGCCTGTAGAACATGGAGCTCCAGTAAAAACCAGGTACGATTTCTTTTCTATTTTTGAATTTCTTGTATTCTTTCTTTTCCTAGTCCTTTCTTGTTGGAACTACCGCAGTAGATTGTTCTTCAAGCACAAGAAGATAAAGAAAAGAGAGAAGGAAAAGTATTGAACGTAGGTCGGTGGTTTCCTCCTATAGGTTGAGTCAAGGCACAGTTGCTAGTGCGGTCATGTTTTTATGTTGTTGTGTCATATTTTTATGTTGTTCAACAATGATATTTGACCTGCTCAACTGGCTTTTAAGGTGGAGCCAAATCAAGAGTTGAAGGGACTTCTTTGTAACGGCGCATATTGTCTTCCAGCTAAAGTTACAGAGGACTCTTGTAGGAAAGAGTACGTGCAAATCTTCTTTCAACTAAAGTTATAGAGGACTCTTTTAGGAAATAGTGAGGTATGCTGTGCGTTTGGAATAATGTCATAACATTTCTTGCTAAGATCTTGTCTTTACTTATTGTAAAATGAATTTGTTGTGTAGTTTTGTTTATTTTCATAGGAATGTTTTTGGATGAAATTAGAAATTAAATATCTTGTTGAAGAGGCCAGGTTAAATATCTCATTGCAAAGCATGATTTCATTAATTAGAGAAATTTGGAATTCTCGTTTAGCATGAAATAGGTTAGCGGGTAGCCATATACTACAAAAACTACTACCAACTGAGTAAAAGTTGGCGTTTTATTGCATAAATTCTGCAAATGATTCAGTGTTCTTCGGAAATATAATTTTTACAGGTAATGCAAAGGTCCATCGCGAGTAGAATGTAGTAGGAGAGAATGCTCAAGCTTGTCGCAAGAATCGCGAACGCGATGTTTCGCAGCTGAAAGGAGACAAAATAATGAGCCTTTTATTAAAACCATATGAGAGCATTGTGTTAAAAGAAGGTACCGAGGAGCAAGCATATCACAAAAAATTCAGTATTTAAAGCCATATAATTGCTACAGAGGATCGCGGTCGCGATTATTTTCAGCATTAAACATATGGTAAAAGATATGGTTAAAGACAAAAAGATATGGTAATACATATTCCTGAAACCAAAATTTCTATTGAAGGAAGTAATATACAACATTCATTATTCTGATTGTGTTTCAGATACTTGATCAGGTATCACACCCATTTCATTGGCCATGCGGATGACATGCTCTCTACCCAATTCCATAGCTTGTGTTGTGTCCAACTCTGAATAACCTGTGACCTCTGGAATCTCAACACCCATGGCGTTTGCGATGCGCTGCAGATGTGAATCAGGCTCCCATTTTTCACTGTCCACTGCACTGCTCCCGCCTATAAGTTCCTTCTCCGCTTCAGTAGCAATCTGCTGTGGATGAAAGAGCTTCTGCTTCTTGTTGTGTACCTGATGCTCTTGTGTCCCAAGAAGCTCATCTTGGTCAGTTTCCATGTGCTGTTGGTCTGCTTCCATGTGCTGCTGGTTTGTTTCCATGTGTTCTACGCCCACGTATTCAAACTTATGTTTGCCTGTCAAGAAAGGCATGTACCCATCAAGCTTCTCATTAAGTGCACTCAATTTTTGAAAAGTGGGCTCCAGGGCTTCTATACCTTTTTCCGTCTCTTCAAGCAAGCGTGTTGTTTCTTGCATTCTCTCTTCGTAGGACTTAGCATCGAGGTTTTCCAAAATGGAATCCAGCTTTGATAGGTCTGTGTTCTGGGTGATACTGATGTTGGGCGCCGGATCGTGCTCAACATTCTCCTTTCTCCTCTTCTTCAAACCCTCCCCGCACTTTGATTGGCCATTTTCTCAGCGCCAAGAACGCCCTCGTGAAACGGCACACTTTACCCGAAACTGAAGGCCACGCTTTTTGCCTTGCATAAGAGCAACACGACGAAGCTGTCCCAGCCGAAAAAGAAATCCGTAACGCAACCATCGGTCGGCACCACCGCTCAACAATATGGTAGGCATAATGCAGGTTTTTCAAATGGCATTTCAATACAAGATCTCCTTCCATTGCTTTGCCATTTGAATCTTGGTTTGCCCGTAAAAAGAGTCTGAAATTTCTTTTTATCTTCTCATCGCATCCTCATTACCCGTTAGCGGCATTGGAGGCAATGGTGTTGACTTAGGAGCCTTGCCGCGGTGGGAGATAGGCGAAGCTCCAGCTCTAGTTGCACGGGTGCTACACCTAACATCACTCCCTGTTAATGCACATATGACTAATATAGTAATTGATGTTCTTTCACCATTCGCTTACTCTCCCATCCCGCTTCTTCATAAGAACCTAAAGATAGGTGGCCACCAATTTGCTTCCCGACCGTACAAACAATTGGGCAAATTCACCGAAGCATGATAATAACCAAGTGATAAACTTTGGCAATCGCCATGGTAGCTATCCTTGTAAATAGATCTGTGTATTTCTTGCAATCCCATACCTTGTTCATCCCTCTGATGTCAATAAATATCAATGTCGCATTCTCCGACACTTGGGAGGAAGTAGGGATGCCATCCTTTGTCACCGCTATGACAATATTTTTCTTTTCCTTTCTTTTTCTAGCCTCTTCCTGGCTTTAGAATATTCCCCGATTGGCTCCGAAAAGGCTACGTAGGTTACCTAGTGTATGATCCTTGTTATAATTAGCCTTCACGTACTGTGATTTCGGTATCCGATATATCCAAGATTCTCTGCTCACCAAATCAGAAAAGCCTCAAAGCAATTCCTCCCAAATATCGAAATCCTTTTGCAGAAATTTGTGGCATAAGATAAAATTTCGCTACCATAAAAGTGAGGGTTCTCATGTCGGTTGTTCGTTGTTTGCAATCAAATCTCCCGCTATAACCCGACCGCACCTTTAAATACGCTTTTGCCTTCTATAATCTCATCGAAAGTACCGTGACACCTCTCAGATTCGACATACCTCAGAGCAACCGAGCCGTGTCTTGTTAAAGAAGTCTTTGGATGGCTTGTCCGAAACTCACCATGGTCGCCATCGAAGCTTTACGACTCACCCACGCATCGCAACTTCCATTAACTTCTTGAAAACCTTCTCATCCATAAAATGAATTGCTTTTCATCCTTAAGCTCCCCGCACTTTCAAGGTGGTCGTTGCAATTTCATGGAAACTCCGCGAAGCAAAGGTCATCAAGATCGCGGGTCGCGATGTTGGCGTAGAAAATAAATAAATACCTTCCAAGCTGAAGTTGTAGCTGTCCCTATAGGTCCTTGTGGAGGACAGCCATAAGCCTTGTGCTGATGACGAAGTTGTTGCAGTTTTTCAATCAGTGGCTCTCTGTACACGGTGTTTGCAATTACTTCGTTGCATTGTATACTCAACTCTATATATTCCTTGTCTGTAAGATTTCCGTTGAGCACCCTCGATCTTCTTCTAGCATATACTTTGGCAAATTCTCGTTGCTGCTCCAACTGGCCGACGACCGAACAAAGGAGTTGTGCCGCGCAAATACTGTGGTTGCCAGAAATAATATAAAATTTCTTACCCTTCAAATCTTCTGGATTGCTCCATGTCACCCTCCTCCTGAAAGATAGACAACCATCAAGTCAAATCTACATAACGAGTGTCCAAAAGATAAAGAATTAGTTACTTGGTAATAGGGTCAAACCAAGACGACGCCGCGATGTGTGAGGACCTCTGTCGGGTATGTCTTGAAGCTTTTAACCAGAGTTTGAACATGGTCATTTGATCGCATTCTGTGTGTTAAGTTTGCTGGTGCAGGTTCACAATAAAAAATAGAAATCTTTGTAAACCAATTAACCCCTAAGGGGTAGAACCTTTTGAACTGTTCAAGCTTCTGAGTGGTTTGCTCTGCCATCTTGCGTTCCTCTTCCGGATTGAACTTCAACTCGACCGAATGGCAAAAGGTGGGGCCATGTCAATGCTAGTCTAGAGGAGGCCTCCGTGAATCGGGGAGGGGTTGAGAACTGGCTGGCCGCGGGCTATCTTCAAGGGTGTCGATTTCTAAGGTTAATTTTGAAAGGATCCGAAGTTTTTGTGGAATAAATCCACCGTGATGTAGTGCTATCCGGGGCCTTCAAAGCAAGAGAGGAAGGTTAATAAATAAAAATGAGGGGTTTATCGTGGATTGTGGTTCTTCAACAACCTTTTTGGTGCCGACGCCTCTCCCAAAGTAGCAATAGGCTTCACACTCTTTTTTCTTGGCCACCGCTCTTAGCCAATTGGTGTCCATCACGGAGGGCATTTTCTCGTCCCGAACTCGCTTTCAAAGCACGCTTCGGAGGCTTCTTGTCTCGTAGACAAACCATTTCTCGCATGTCGAAACCCTACCAATATATCTCGTTTCCCTTTATTCCCGACAAAGAGAGGGATTCATAGGATGGCAACACCCAGCCATAACCCTTAGCTGACGTGGGGACGTTTTTCCCTGGTAACGGCTTGTTCATTTTGTCGGGTGTCATCAAAGACGGATCATAATTGCGCCATTTCAAAATGTACTCCGTGAACCGCGAATGCTTGTGTGTCCTCAATGTTGCATATGATAGCATCTTGCACATTGTTCTTCGTGGCCTTCCCACATTGCCACCACTATGCCAACTTGTTCAACGCCCTCGTTTTTTTCCAAATCAAGTAGAACAGCACGTCCCTTTTCTCGATCACCTTTAATGTGCGGTATGGCCTCAATCTTCAATACACCATTTCCTTTCATTGGATGGGGTTATAATACGGATGGCTTCGACATCCGGTCCTCGAAACAGAGCAAGTGCTGTAAAGAAAAGCCTGTGGTGAGTGCCAGATAGGCTGCATAATGTTGTGCAACGAAAAGGTGTAAACTATCAGAGAAACGCCGATCACATCCCGCCAAGCAACTAAAATAGCACTCCACACCATCAGCGCCGCTGATGTTGTGTAGCGACCAAAGCACCCAAGAAAAAACAATTCCATCGCTCACGATCCTAGTGATCCTAGTGACCTACTACACTACTACTCATGAACATCGCAAGAAAGAAAAATATGCTCGCCAAGACCAGCGGCCACATCTTGTTGAGCAGCCCCAAATATCAAGACATTACAAGACCTAACAAGCAAGACCGCGGCCGCGATGTTGCTGAGCAGCTATAGTTATGAAAATATTAGAAGTTCTAGTAGGCAAGATCGCGGCCGCGATGTTGCTGAGCTGAAATGTTAGAAATTACCTTCTCTGAGGGAGTCCTTAGGTGCCATGGGATCGCTGGCGGCTGCCGGTAACCTAAATTCGAAGTCGCTTTGAGGGTCAAGAAGGCCCGAGGTCGAAGGCTCTAAGGCGTGAAGAAATCGCGGGCTTGAAATTTTTAGAGATGTTCGAAGCTCAATTTATAGAACGCGGCCGCGAATTTAATTGCCCGCCCATCATAATGGTGCGTGAAAATCGTACCAGCCATAATGGCATCGCAGCCGGAAGTAATAATTACCGGCCGGCCGCCGCCCCGCCATAAATGCGTTCGTATAATATACCCGTCCAAAAGGCAAGTAATCCGCATCGGGTCTTTTTCGACTTGAACGTCCGCGTTCAAATTCCTGCCGTAATGTCAATTCATTAAAGGTACCTGACACATTATGCAGCCATAAATGCTCCAAAAACTGGATTACTGGACGGACAAAGGATCAGAAAATTTGAATTGATAACAAACATTTCAAGTGAAAGCGGAAAAAGCCAATTCAAATTTCATTGTTTTGCAAGATCTTCGAGACGCCGAGTCGCCCTAAAAGCCGGGCCAAGTTCGGGCAAGGATTTGCTGCAGAATCCCGCATCCATTGAAGCCGCTGACGAGGGCACTGATAATCCGCTTGCACTCCGCCACTACACATTTGGAATTCTTCAACTGCATCGAATTCAGGGTTTCGGGCGAGGTAAAAGGCCTATTCTGATGCATATCACTCAGTAAAGTGAATTCAAAGTTTATGTTGCACTGAATTTCAATTATAACTACAACCTCCGAGTCTCTACACTAACATCACTATGTATTGCATGGATTGATAAGATACCTCCTGATACTTTGGTGCAACTATGTAAAAATAGATGTTCTAAGCAAACCTGTGCACTCTGGTGTGTTTATTATATAATGTAAACGTGTTTCAAGTATATGCTTTCTTTCTCCACGTGGATGATACAAAACACTGTTTTTTATGACAACTGCCTTCTCGACGGTCCTTGGCTACAAGTAGACGTTGACGCCACCCTATTCTGTGAGGTATGAGTAATGCTTTAGTCCGTAAGTCAATCGTTTAACTATTGTGGGCCGAGATCGCTGGCCGCCATACCTTCAACCATCTACACTTGTTACTTACCAAAGAACTCCCAGCCTATCGATAACTATGAGTTGAAACCACTTGCTAACCTCAAATGTTATTTGCACATGAGTTCTTATCGAAACAAATTAGTGTGAATGCTTGCAAAAGCGCCACCGTTCTTGCCCATGCTCGATAAGATCGCGGTGGCGAAAGTTCAACATTTTTAATTTATGAGTTGCTATTTTTTGTAGTACTTTTATGATCCACGGTGCTTTTTGCTCACCAGGGATCGCGGCCGCGATATTCCCTGCACCTCTTGTTTGCGGGATGGCGGATGTAATTCGCTATATCCGGCGGGGGAAAAAAGGTGGCGAGGGAAGAGTCCACAATTTCCGAAAGCCATCACACCGGATTTCCGTCCCTGAGGGTATGGTTGTTGTTTCAATTGTGAATGTTTTGGAAGGATAGTTGCCGCTACCAATTCCCCAAATGGAAATAGAAAAAATGGGTGAAGCCTGTGGGGCTTTTGTGTTGTGGTACAAGAAGGACATTCTTTGCTCAACTTGTTAGAGAGGAGGAAGCTTGCACCCCACCAGTCGATAAAACGCATACAATCGGCGGGACGAGAGGCAATGAGGGGTTAGCCAAGAATGAGACTTAATCATGTGCAAGGGGCTTTCTAGAGATGAGTTAGTTGAGAAGGCATGCACACTCATGCATGAATGCTGCAACATGGCTTATGCCTATGGTGTTATCGTTTTTGCCGATCCAAACCATGCTGTGTCTGACGTGAAGTTAGGGGAAGGCTCGATAGCTGCTACTATCATGAGCATATTTCCAATGCCTGAAAAGATGTCTATGCGCTGCCAGGCCTATGCAGAAATGCCCCAACTGCATGACCTTGTGAGATGGCCCATAGCCTTCGTGCTCGTTGAAAACATTCCGGTTTCTACTCTGCGGGTTCGCGATGAAGGAGAAGGATGTGGAGAATGAACCTTACTCCATTAGACCCGAAATTGGCATCACCAAAAAAGACCCTTACATGGTCAATCGGAGACCCGGGACCGCCCAAAGACAGACTAAATGTGAAAGAAAAACTAGTCTTTGAGGCTATTCTAGACTTCAGGTCATCACCGTCTTTGCATGAAACGATGTTTGTGCAAATTTTACATCCCAGGAGATAGCTTGCATGAGAACCTTTTATGGAACATGAAGTCCCTGAGCGCACAACTTTTACATATAACATGCTAGATCTTTGCTCAAAAAATGGTGTAGTCCGCAACCCGATGTTGAATAACAAACAGTGTGCGGAAAGCATGGCATAAAGCCTATGGCATACCCATTTCCACTTTTACAAGTGGAAGAAGCTCTTCAATGACGGGCCACAAAATTGCCGAAAGCACGAAAATATCGGGCCCAAGGCAGCCAAGGTCTCATACTTTGGTCGGAAATGCCGTGGCTATCTATGTTCATAGATGAAAACGCGAGACGATGCCACAATCGCCGAAATTACGAAGCGAGGGTAGCGAACAAAATGTTAAGAGGCTACCTTCAGTCTTGACTAAGAAGGATATACACCAAGAAGTAGATATTATTAAGCTACGTAGATGACAGTAAGCATATTTCTCCTTCGGCCCTTTAAATGCGCTTGGAAAGAGAATCATTCGAGGTAGCAATAGCTAAGAGGATAGCATTTTCTAAGTGTAACACTGTATTGTCATAAAGGAAAAGCTTGCTAAGACCCGGAGATCCAAACGAAAGAAGGGTACTTGCAATAGAGAGAAAATCGCATATGATCGCCCAGATTTCATGCGGGGAGCCTTTATCGGTCCTGGAGAGCTTTGTCTCATAGATCTCCCGAGCACGCTTTTAACCATTATACATGATAAGATGGATCAGAATAAGACCATGGTCCCTCGCCTAGAGAAGCTAGCAAAGTCTCGTATGGAGGGGTGAACGATCAAGGTCGGTGTAACAGGTGCTCTCATGCACGGCCATGGTATAGGTGCCTTGGGCCACTTCTCACTTTGGACCTCCGGCCCGATGATTCTAATTTTCATGTGGGATCCTTGAATCATACCTTGAAGACACCGGATAATAAATCTGAGGATAATTGGGGGCATTTGAGAGATACAGATCGCCCCCGAAAGCAAATTGGGGCAAAAAATTCTAAAAACAGATAACCTTAGGACAAAATGATGAATGGCAAGAGAAATGATTTTATGCCTCCTATCAAAGGCCCCATGGTAGCGAACAAGTTGCCTAGGAGGCTTTACTTGCAGCCTAGATAATTGCTCAGTCAGAATAAGAATAGATATCTTTTCTCTTACTTGTCATACTTGGTTTGGTTAGGTGTCTTTGATCAAGTGCACCTGGGATTCATGATGGTTGGACACACCCGACGATGACATAGATGCCCTATTTGGAAACTACTCTACTCTAATGAGAAGATCAGATTCATTGACTATTCGAGCTTATGCAACCTGCTCGTGCAAAGTAGTTCAAAGGCTCCTTCACCTTACCTTGTGATGAGGTTCCCGATTGGAAGGAATTCGTGAAAGGTTTTATCCCCGATAAGAAAGACCGTTTATGTTGTCACTTGGAACCTCTACTCTTCAAGTTTTGCATGAAGGATGGATGGCCACTAATGTTCTACAAGATGAGGCCGGGGCATAGGGAGTGGCTCCACGAAAAGGGGAATCGAATGTGGAAGGAGGATGCCCAAGGTTTACCTATGATTCCGAGAGGGTCACCTAAGGTCCCGCAGCCATATGGGAGCTTGAAAGATATAGGTGCATTAAGAGCTTCTATTGCCAAGTACATGATGCAATCGGGCAGCTATTTCTAGAGCTGGCGATAAGTCATGGTCCAACACATATATGAATGAAGTTATTGACTACTGGTCCACCTTGTCATGAAAGTGCTTGGGGACGACGCAGCCCCGGATAGCCGCTATCATTCAGATTTCGCCCAAAGACTGTGCAAAGTGCGTTGGAAGAACCCGAAAGAGTGTTTGTGGATGAGCACATTGAAGCATCTCATTATGTTGGGCCTTTCTGGGTAGACCCAAGAACCCGGTTGAAGTATTCACCCTACCAGATGTCAAGAAAGGAATGCTCTTGCTAATCGCACCACATGATAACCGCCTCACGTGGATGGCTTTTGCGAAGAGAGGACCCAATAGAGGACCCTAATCTCCCACATTACGAAGAGGTGTTTGTCTCTTGGTTTGAGCCTGTTGCTAGAATGGGAACCTCATATGCAATGCAGTATAGGGATTGCTGGAGCAAGAATTGGAGACCCAATCCTAATGACCCGCCACGCTACCAACCTTTGAAAACAATAGACTATGGTTGGGCCGTAGAGACGTGCCATTGTCGCTGGTGATCCCCAGTAGTGTTCGGGCTCAGTTGCAAGAATTAGTGGCTAAAGAAGCTAAGGACGATGATGAGAACTCTTGAGGTATGCAATGCTCTTTTACATAATTACTATATCATTCATAACATGCAAGTTACAATAGACTAGTTATTATTCATTACGCTCTGCGTTTTTCATCTCAACACAAGAGCTCTTATACTATACAATGCTAAACAGGTGATTCATTCATCTTCGGGATCTGTAGGCGTGATCCCTGATATCTCATAGCTCATGCGCTCAGGAAGCCAAATCAGATCGATCGTAACACGAATTGACGCAGGGCAACGAATCTCGCCTGCAGCTTTTCTTCTGTAGGGATCAAGAAGAAGATGCCTGTCTAGGCAACCAACAAGATCAGAGTGGCTCATTGAGCACTTGATCGCCTCGATGTGGTGAACTGATGAAGGCGAAAAATCCATGGGAGAAGAATGAACTTTAGCCCCGAAGTGAGAAGCTTTTATAGTGAAGTAGAATTATTGAGGTGAATTATTGGGCTTGACTTCGGCGCCATTATTGCTCGTGTATAAGACCGTTGTATAAATACAAGTATAATACATCTTTCATATGGATATATGTATGCTTTTAAAATGTGTGCTTGAGTAATTCAGGTGTGGTTGAAATTAGGAACTGCTTGCAGATATACTGGAAGTCGAATAGCACACCCTTACACTACATTCAGGTACGATACATCAAACAATATTCATTGTGGTATTATATCCTTACATAGTTTATAGGTGCTGATCAGTTTATAGGTGATTATTATATCAGTAGTCATCACTGATAACATTGATTGTAATACATACTTCATAGGTACTCATACATCACTAATAACATTGATTCACTCATCATCAACATCAAAGCTCGTGATGCCATTCAGCTCATAGATCTCTTGATCAGGAAGCCAGTAAATGTGGACTTTAACACTAGTGTTGTGTATAAGGGTGAATATTCGCTAGAAGGCGAATATTCCAGAATTTGAAAAAAAAATTAGACGAAAGTTGAGTAGGTTCAAAAAGAGGGGAGAAAAAAAAAATTAGCCAATCTTTTCGACGAACTTCTGCCTCCAGCCTAGGGTTCGCCTACTCTGCGAATCTTGAAAGGGAGACTTTAGCCAGATTTTTGGCGCCTTGGAGGATCGAGTAATCTGCATTCGCCATTACTATTCTGATCGTTCTAGAAAAACAAAGAGTTTCGGCCCAGCTTACAGAGCCGTCAGTTGAAGTTTTGGAACTTTGTTATCTTCAAGGTTTTAGCATCACGGAGACTTAAAGTTTGAAATAAAAGTAAGTTTGAAACACAGTAAGAACTGCTCATTCCTGGCATAAAACTTAATCGCTTTCCCATGCCAAATCAGAATTGGGTGTTTTGGCTTTGCAAGGCTTACCTTACATTTGTGCCACATTTGTTTTAAGTGGAGGTTATGTATTTGAGGAATACTAGTATCTTTGCTGTTAAGGGTGGGTAAATAAGAAGAGTCATCATTTCCTTCTAAGCAACAGAGACGAGAAGGGAGAAAAGTTATGTTTGACGAGAACAAAGAGCTCTGTTACAGTAGATGGAAAGGTTAAAATGGTATCTTCTAAAGCTGAGTGTTGGAGTGGCAAACAACATTAGCACCAATTTTAAATAAGTAATCTTCCTTTAGCATTATTCTTTAGTGTACCAAGTTGGTTTCTAATTTAGTACCTCCCTTGTAAACTGAACTTTTGGATGCTTCATCAGAAAAGCGACGGCCATGTCTATAGTTATTCTATCTATAGGGTTTATCTGTGGACCAGTTTTGCATATAGCAATTTCCTCTATCTCCTTGTCTTTGATCTTGGACGTTTCTTGAAATCATCAAATCTCATGACACTACATTTGGATCTTGCAGATTCTTCACATAGAACTGGAGCATGAAAAAAGGTCATGCCGTAATAATTGACTAAGGTATCCACAAAGGATATTAGGTAATGTTATTTTTATTCTGGTTGCTCACTTGCATATGATCATTTTGGTGGTAGCATTTCTTTGAATTTATAATATTGTTTGAAGTTTCCTCGTATATTTGCTCATAAACTATTGCAATGTTATATTCAGGTATGAAACTATTCAGGTATAAAAGCTTTTCTTCATATTTTGATATCTTGGTCCGAAAATAAATCCCCTAACATCTATCTGGTCCGCAGATAATGTTGGGAAGGAGTTTTAAGGTATATTGACAAATTCATAGAAGAGCAATTATCAAGAATACAAGCATTATATGTTGCAAAAGACACTTAGCTTTATGCTCTTTAATTTAGATTAATTTATCTTGTCATTTTGCACTGTATATTAACTTAGATTAATTTATCTTGTCATTTTGCACTGCATATTTGACTCCAGTATGATATAAACTAAATTGCTTTACTGTTGTTTAAGATGATAAAGATGACTTATATGAGCTGACAAGATCATAGAGTTGGATGCATGAGAGCTATTCTTAGACCTGAATTTCAGAGTTAGCTTAAGGCTTGCTACATCCAGAGAGGAACTTCATGGAAATGGAGGGTTTCATTTTAGCAGTAGCAAATTAGATATGTTCATCCTCTCAATCATTCTTTGGTGGCTTGCAGATCCTCGTCATTGGAAAAGCAATCTCTATGAGATAAAGGTACATCTTGCATGTTAGGATGATGATTATGTAGTCATCACTATTTAAATTCCGAATATTATCCAATAATATGTACACTATCATGTTACATACATTAATCAGGCATAAAAACTGATGGAGATTAAATGCACGAGGCTTGGTGTGGTAAAAATTTTAGAATCTCTCTCTAAGGTGATTTATTTGTGTCAATGTTTTAGTATTAGTTTTAAACCAAGCATGTCTACTATCACTAAGAATGTGTATTTTCTTTCAACAATATTCAGGTATGAAACTATTTGTGCTTGCAGCTGAGACTTTCATCATTGTATAACTATAAAGGCAGCTGTAAGAACTTGGGTACTTTAAAAAAAGGATTATGCAGTATGTCCATGAAATGAACTGACTTCAAGCTTCAAGTTGTGAACAGTGGTTTAAATTGGTGAATATACACGACTAAGCTATATATCTCGTTATAGATTAAAATGGGGATGTAATAAAGATGATAAACTTTCTGAAACCAGCAAAATAATGTTCTAATTATTTTGTTTCGTAT
The DNA here is from genome assembly GCA_021234155.1 of Isoetes taiwanensis. Taxonomy (NCBI): domain Eukaryota; kingdom Viridiplantae; phylum Streptophyta; class Lycopodiopsida; order Isoetales; family Isoetaceae; genus Isoetes; species Isoetes taiwanensis. Next base: position 43,369 of record JAJEKV010000143.1, read on the forward strand.
TTGGGGAGGGTATCTCAGGCATGGTTTGGCCTAGATTTCGGCTGGTATTGTATGGAAAATCGTAGAAAAAAGGTATTTTTAGCTTATTTGAGCCGCTTATTTGGCCGACAATTCCAAGAATGGTCGTTTGTTGGCTTCAGCGCTTCTAAAAATCGGCTAAGGGATGGTTTCAAATAGAAGGGATGCCTCTTTCTTCTTTGGCGGGCTTTCCGTGCAAGGGTTGCACCGATGGAATCTGCTCTGGATGCTCAAAATGGCGGATCTCTAATTTCCCGGGGCCGTGGTCATTTGTTAGAGGGCCGTGGTCATTTGCTGGGAAGGCAAGGTAAGGCAAGGCACGTGGAATCGGCACAGGCAAGGCACGTGAATCGGCAAGGCGTGGTTATTTTTCAGCGAGGCATTTCTCGGCAGGTGAGCAGAGGCGGGCCGGATTGAGTTGCTTAGGGCGTGGAGCCGGAGCCGAGATAGCCGGATTTAGGGCGAGATGCCATCAAAGGCAGCAATCCCGGGTGATTTGGGGGCGTAGATTGGCTCGGCTTCATGCAATCGATGCCATCGAGGCGTTGCTAGGCCTATCCGCAATCGATGCCCACTTTTTTTTGGTTTTCCTTTGGAGTTCTAACCATGTGTGGCGTTTGCACCATTGGATGTGGCGGGCGTTTTAGTGGCCAAAAATTTAATGGCCCTTGATTTGGCACAGAGCACAGAATATTCCAAACATCAATGGCCCAAAATCAAGCATATGAAAAAACGCGATAAGGAAAGAAAAATAAAAGATAATGCGCGGTGGTAATATGTTTAAACCACGGTATATTCTTGGTTGAAATTCTTGCTGATAGTGGAGAGCAATTTTTGGCTTTTAAACTAATTATAACAACGTTAGGGAGCATGCATACAAATTATAAATTGCCTTTGACCACAAGCCTATGAGACAAATTGAATATTTAAAAAAAATGGATGGTTAGGCTGAAAAGTGAGGATGTTAAGACAACATCTTGAGTTGATGTGACTTTTGTATAGATGTGATCAACATTTCCATGCTATTTGTTTTGACCTAATTGATTTGTAAAGTTATGGACCTTTATATGTTGTGTTGGATTGTTCTTAGGCTGAGCATTGCTAAATTGTGGAAAAGGCGTGTTTTGTAGTATTTAAAGATCAGCAATGGAGTAGTTTCAAATTCTTGTTCCATGTTCATACGAACTAAGTGGCACCATTGTTCCACTTCATGCAAGTTCATGGTTGTGCTCGATGTTTTTTATTTTTAGTAGGAGCTATTTTTAAATCTCAATACGTGTGATTAGGATGCTCTAACTAACATTTGTTCAATTTGGCGCATTTGTTGTGAATGATGGCCTTTAATAAAGATTCGTTTTATATATGATAAAGTTTCGCCAAGCTGGCGAATCTCATTTGACTAATATTCGCCAAAATTTCTACATTTTGTAAGGCTAAGAAAAAATTAGACACAACACTATTTAACACGAGTGAGCTTCCTGCAAGCACTAGCAGGACCATCAGCCTTAGATTGGAGCCATGGATCAAGACTAACACCATTTCTTGCGCATTCATTCAGATCGTTGTAGCTCAAGTAGCACCTGAAAGATCGGATGTGCTCTGGACGAGGCATCGTGGAAGCCATGGAAGATGAATGATCTCTACCCCCGAGTCGAGCTATTTTTATAGTCGGGTGAAATTATTGTAGTGAATTATTGGTGTAGAATATAGGGCCATTATTGAGCTTCTACAGGTATCATGTACGCGTACAAGTATGACACATAATTTGTATGTATATGTGTATGTTAATTACCTCATGTTTGTTGGGCTCGAGAACTAGGTGAAAGTATTCGTGCTTGAGCAAATAAGGTGTGCTTAAAATTCTCAAAATTGCCTTATTTTATCCAATTAATGAAATCATGCTTTGCAGTTTGAGTAAATTATACGATTTCCTGGATTGAGAGAGACTACAAACGTACTTCTAGGTCAATTAACATTCAGATGCTTGTTTCTAGAGCCATTATCTAATGTTCGATCTTAATCTCTCATTTTGCTTTTGTTTTTCTGAGCAGGACTCACATAGTCCAAGTACTATTGTTACCCATGGGATACGAGAAGGAAGCGAGGGCTATGTTTGCGATTCTTTGGGCGCTACTACGATTCGATCTTCCCTCTTGTTCATACAAGTGAAACCTCGTGTCTTTAATCTGGTGGAGTCACAATTGGCGGCTCATTGCGGTATCAATTACGACCCGACCATTAAAACAAAAATGGAGTGGCACACGGCCGCATAAGCTTTCAGGGTTCAATAAATAGATATAGAGCTCTTAATTCTCAATTAATTAGCATTGATGTTTAAGACCCGAATGAGACTTGGAATATATTTCGGATAGCTAGAGCTTGAGATGATCACGGAAAATCCAAAACTATTGGTAGTTATGGCTGGCCCTTACCTTTAGGTCTGTTATAAATTGGCTAAGTTGAGATGGAATTTCAGGTTTGACATTGCATAGGTTTCACATTCTATTTCAGTGGAAAAGCATGTGATGTGTTAATTGGTAAACCAGTAAATTCTTTACACGAGTTCATTGATTATGGTTCCTCTCGGGCATTGAATCTAATCTTTCTTTTTGGTTTTCTGCTCATCTAGTTTTTCTTGGCTTTTACAACTTGTTTTAAACAGAAAAACAAGGGTTGCCCGATTGCACCGAATGGCGTTTCTTTAATTGAATAGCTATGCGTTAAGATGGCATAGTTGTACCAATAGATGAACTAACAGTCCGGTCTATGTTGTAGGTGTTCTCACACCCTTTATCAAAGATCCCAAGCAATCACAAAGGCAAGCGGCTAAAAGAGTTTTTCATTACCTAAAGGGTGCTCTTTATTACAGTTCAACTGGTACTTGAAGCTTTATTGGTTGCCCCTAGGGGGCAAGCCCTCGTTTAATGTGGGTTTATGGCATATTTCGGGTATATGCGAAATATGCCATGGATTTAAAAAACTTACTATAGGGTGTAAATGCGCTTCGCCGTTGTTGGTGCATAGCCATTTTGGAAACCGCTAACCGTTTGTCTCATTCATTCTGGCCCTTCTCTTTGGAGCCTCGGGTTTCCATTGTGTATCTCTATGGCGAAGCACGTGGTTAAGGCTTGTGTGGAGGCGGGGATTGATTATTTGGACATTACCGGGGAGCCCGAGTTTATGGAAAGAATGGAAGCCGCATTATCATTCCAAGGCTTTCAAAATGGTTCCCGGTTATGATAGTATACCCCTAAGCTGGGTTTAATCTTCAACGCCAGGCAATGGGTTCCTCCATCCGCGCTCCAACGATTGTGGATTCTTACTTAGTGCTACATTCTTCCGGAAGAATCACGAGGGGCAACATTGGGACTTATGAGTCAGCTGTGCTAGGAATTGCCGATTATTCGTGAAGATGCCGGCGACTATAGAGGCGGATAATCGGTTCAAGTTTCTAGTGAGTATATGCCAATGAGTTTTTCTATGTTGTCCTGGCTTATCCATTTTCACATTTCAATTTGTCTCTCGAGTTGCAAGCCTAAATTTTGGTTTGAAGATAGAAGGACAACATGGGCGGTATATGTTGGTATAGCAAACATGGTGACATGTAGCACTTGAAGTATTTGATAGGACACATGAACAAGACATGTTTACCGACAACGATGGTTTCAGGTTATGCCCAAATGGGGATGACAAGAAGGCAATAGTTCTTTTTATGCAAATGCAAACTCGAGGGGTCGATGATCGACAAGGTTACATATGTAAGCATTCTAAGTGCATGTGCAAGTGAAGAGTCACTTCCATGGGGCCACGCATACATGCTTGCATCATAAGAGCTGGTGTTGAGTCACATGTCTTTGTGAACAATGCTCTTATTGGCATGTATACAAGATGCGGTTTACTCAAGTTTCTTATGGGGTGTTTAATCGGATGCACGCTTGCGGGATGGGATATCATGGAATGCTATGCTTTAAAACTACAGTTGTTATTGTCATGATCACGAATCCATCATGCTATTTAATGTCATGCGGTGCTTGGCTTTGAAACCGGACAAAGTGGCATATGTAAGCATTTTGAATGCATGTGCTAATACAAAAAAGTCTAGGGTTAGGCAAACACGACTCTCAACTTCAAAATTTTGAATTGCAACTGATATCTTTGTGAGTACTTGCACTTATTGACATGTATACCAAATGTGGTAGCACTAAAGATGCTTGTGAAGTGTTCACAAGATGTGCATGCGTTGACATAGTCACTTGGAATTCTGCTATTTCAGCCTATGCTTTGTATGGAAATATTGCCGACATCTTTAGTTTATTTGGTCAAATGCAAGATGATGGTTTAAGACCGGATGGAGTAACTTATACTAGCGCTTTGAGTGCATGTGCGGTGCATGCGCACTAGGGTGGGGAAAGCACATTCATGCGCACCTCATTAAGGGTCAACTGAAATTAGATACCACCATTAGCAACATCATTATAGGCATGTATTATAAGTGTGGAGCAATGCGGTATGCCGGTTTAGAGTTTGATAAGATTCATGTGCAGTATAGTCTCATGGGCTACAATCATTGCAGGATATGCGAGCATGGTGATGGTGGTGAAGCCCTCAAGCTTTTGAGCAAATGCGGGATGATGGCTTCCAAAATGATAAAGTATACATATGTAGGTGTCTTGAATCGTGTCTTTGGTTCAGGATCTCTAGAATTGGGTAGGCATATTCACACACACCTATTACATGCTAAATTTGAGCTAGATATTTTTTTTTGTGAAATGCACTCATTGACATGTATGCTAAATCTTGGGGGCATTGAAGAAGCCCATCAAGTATTCAATGGGATGCCCTTGCGAGATATATAGTATCATGGACTTACGTTATAGCGGGATATGCACAACATGGAGATGCTAATCAAGCCCTTTTGCTTTTTAAGGAAATGGAAATTCATGGTGTCAAGCCGGACAACATAGCATTTCTTCCCCAGACTTACTTGCGTGCGACTACATGGGACTTGTTGATTTAGGGCGTAAACACTTTGATTCCATGAGCTGCATTCATGGTATCCGACCATCAAAAGAGCACTACGCTTGTATGATAGACCTTCTTGGTCGTTCGAGGCGTTTACTTGCGAGGCAAAAGAATTCCTTTATGCAATGCCTTTCAAACCTGATACAATAGTTTGGATGGCCTTTCTTGGTGCTTGTAAAATCCATGGGAATGTGGAGTCGGGCCGAGAGTCTTTGTAGAAGTAATTACGAAATTGGGGCATAGGAAAGATTTCTCTATATTTCCTAATGCATTTGATGAGACGATAAGGGAAAATATATTGGATAGGGTCGGGGCCTTCTACTTTGAATTGCCGTCTGATGGGAATTTGACATGCATACATTCATCTCAATTGGACTATAATGTCATCCGAATAGGGTTGAGTTGGCTCTAAACGCCTTGTTAATATCTGACATTCGATGGTACATTTGTTTTGTAGGTTGCAAGTCGTGGGGCGGATCATGTCCTATTTTAAGTTCTTGCCAATTCTCGTTCATCGTGGTTGGCATGTGCTTAGCAAGTTTTAGGGCAATCTTGATTCTTTTACGCATCCGGATGTGAAACTTGAGCGAGAACATGGAACGTCATACATATCATCAAGAAACTTAAGAAACCTTTGAGATCCAAATTAGGGAGAAAAGCAAAATGCTTGCATCATATCTTTTAAAGAAGTATGGCCATGTAAATAGTATTAACCAGCGAGAGGGTCATCCGGCAAAGTATATATTGCGTTTTCTAGGCTTAATCAATTTGGATTTGCTTAGGGTTCACTAAAAGCCTACCAGCCAATCTAGGTGGTCTAGCAAGTGTATATTGCTTATTTTTATCTTTATCCAATTTGGATTTGCTAACACGTTGGCACTATTTATCGAATATTAAGGAAGAGGTCTTTCTTTTTACAATGGCATATCCTTTATATCCGGATGCACAATTTTGCAATATGAGAAGTGAAAACATTTTGCTGCCACTGACCCAATGAGTAGACGAACGGTAGACGCAAGTGAATGGGAGCATTGATCTGTGCTAAGCTTGAGCTAATCTTTTTCTTTTGAGGCATGTGCCAAAGCTCGGCTGGTTGATAACTGGTGCCCATGGTGAGCCTAGGATCCCATGCGGGGAATGATTTAAAGAACATCACATTTTTCATGGTGTGTGGCCATTTAATGGTATTTTGCTTTCGAGGTTGAAAGATTTTGGAGATTGTGGTAAGAACAAATCAATTTGGTATCTATCTATCTAAATGCTCTACTACTAAGACATGCCCTCATTCTCGGTAGAGATGCGGTAGGATGGCGCTTTGGGGATGTCTCACGGTTGTAAGTTTTAACATACACACTTATTGTAGTCAAGTACCATGTGCTCTCTCACTGTTCTAGAAGGTTCTTTTATAGTGCAATTCAATTGCAATCCAAATGTTGGATACGAATTATCCTGCAGTGTTTTAGGTTAAATGAAGCATAGGTCTGCTGGCACGGCAAAGTCTTTTTTTAGAGTTCTAAAGCTTACTAGCTAGAGTTGTAAAACTCAAATGGGATAGCGAAAAGGTGAAAAAAGCTTTTCACTTGACCAAGCTTGGATTGCCTCTAAAACTTCATAGAGCTAGCAAACAAGAGAGTGCCAAGAATGATATGTCTACTCCCCAACCATGCGTCTTTATATAGAGCGAGCAACATAAGTGAACCATCATGGTGATCTTTGTATTAAAGAGAGAGAAAATGTTGTAAAAAGAGCTGTTAGAAAGCCAGGGTCTAGAATGAACAAGAACTAAACTAACAAGATGAATTTGCCGCAAGGGGTTGCTCGAATGAAAAACAACTTACTCATGGCAGAAGTAGAAGCAACAATATTGTTAAAGGATTCCTAGCAAGCATTCAAGCTCGCTGGTTTGGGACCTCTAGATCATTTAAGATGATCAATGCATTGCAAGGAAGTTGCAAAATAATGCAAAGAACTAAGTTTCAAAGTATTTTCCCAAAAATTGAGAAAAGGTAGTCTCATCAAAACTTATGAAAACTTATGCATGGGCACAAGCAATCTTGAATTTGATGTCATTTTAATTCAAACAGGTTCTATAATATGCAAAGAACCTATGACCAAAAGTCCACTTCCAAAAAATATGCAAAACTCCCTCAAATTTGAGATCTCGATCAAGTTAAAAAATGGGCAATAGCCCTGGCAGAATGCAAACTTTTGTAGATCAAGCAAATGCAATCTTTTTTCAATGCTGACATGTGGAGTAGTCTTCTACACACTTGCAAGTCTTGTTCAATAAAATATTCAATACGACTTAGAAATCGACTATTTGGCTGATAGACTATGACTTTGCAACAACGATCTAGAACTTGATGTATTATGTTTTTTTTAAGATACTTTCTCAAGGTTTTTTTCATGAATGACTTGTTTACCCTATGCTTTACACGTGCAAATACCGTTTATGTCTTGAGAAGAAAACAATTGCGATATCCCATAGGTGGAAAGTGAAAAAAAGAGGCCTAAGGTATAAGAACAAGAAAATAATAAGTGCTTGCATGGGCCTCCACGTGGTGGTCGTCGTTGCCATCCCACATGCTCGGAGGTACATGCGGCTTTGTTTTTGCCGGTGGTGCTAGGTGGAAAAAAAGTTTAGGTAGAGTTAGAATAAATGGGCTAGTTTTATTAAAAAAGGAAAGAAAAAGAAAGAAAAATTGCAAGCATCCTAAAAATTTACGAGGTTTGCTCTGGCCTTTGGAAAAGAAAAATTAGAAAATATGGTTTCTTTTTCTTCTTCTTTTTGGGTTGCCCCTAGGGGGGCAAACCCTCGTTCATGTGGGTTTGTGGGTATATCCAGGTATATGCCGGCATATGCCTAGAATATCTTTGGTGACCTGCTCCAAGCCGGGCTGCTTTTATAAACTCTCTGGTCATCCGGGCCCATTCCTTTGAAGGCGTGGCTATGGCGCAGCTCGACCCGCTCAAGTTAGAAGCATAGAAGAATCACAGCGAACTATGTGCAGGTGTCGACTCGCAGGAGATCAAGTTTTGGTGGTCTTTGATCAAGTGCAGCTGGGATTCATGATGGTTGGACACACCCACGATGACATAGATGCCCTATTTGGAAACTACTCTACTCTAATGAGAAGATCAGATGCATTGACTATTCCGAGCTTATGCAACCTGTTCGAGCGATTAGAAGTTCAAAGGCTCCTTCACCTTACCTTGTGACAGAGGTTCCTGATTGGAAGGAATTCGTGAAAGGTTTTATCCCTGATAAGAAGGACCGTTTATGTTGTCACTTGGAACCTCTACTCTTCAAGTTTTGCATGAAGGATGGATGGCCACTAATGTCCTACAAGATGAGGCCGGGGCATAGGGAGTGGCTCCTAAAAAGGGAATCGAATGTGGAAGGAGGATGCCCAAGGTTTACCTATGATTAGAGAGGGTCACCTAAGGTCCTATGACCATATGGGAGCTTGAAAAATATAGGTGCATTAAGAGCTTCTATTGCCAAGTACATGATGCAGCAAGGCTATTTCTAGAGCTGGCGATAAGTCATGGTCCAACACATATATGAATGAAGTTATTGACTCTTGGTCCACCTTTGCTGCGAGTGCTTGGGGACGTGCAGCCCGGTAGAAGCTATCATTGATTTCGGCCCAAAGACCGGCAAAGTCGTTGGAAGAACCCGAAAGAGTGTTTGTGGATGAGCACATTGAAGCATCTCATTATGTTGGGCCTTTCTGGGTAGACCCAAGAACCCGGTTGAAGTATTCGACCCCTACCAAGATGTCAAGAAAGGAATGCTCTTGCTAATCGGACCACATGATAACGCCCGGCGTGGATGGCTTTTGCGAAGAGGACCCAATAGAGGACCCTAATCTCCCACATTCTGAAGAGGTGTTTGTCTCTTGGTTTGAGCACATTGCTAGAATGGGAACCTCATATGCAATGCAAGATAGGGATTCTTTGGAGCAAGAATTGGACCCAATCCTAATGACCCGCCACGCTACCAACCTTTGAAAACAATAGACTATGGTTGGGCCGTAGAGACCAGGCCATTGTCGGTGGTGATCCCCAAGTAGTGTTAGGGCTCGGTTGCAAGAATTAGTGGCTAAAGAAGCTAAGGGCGATGATGAGAACTCTTGAGGTATGCAATGCTCTTTTACATAATTACTATATCATTCATAACATGCAAGTTACAATAGACTAGTTATTATTCATTACGCTCTGCGTTTTCATCTCAACACAAGAGCTCTTATACTATACAATGCTAAGCGGTGATTCATTCATCTTGGGATCTGTAAGGGCGTGATCCCCGATATCTCATAGCTCATGCTTTCGGGAAGCCAAATCGATCGATCGTAACCGAATTGACGAGAACGCGAATCTCTCGCCAGAGCTTTTCTTCTTCTTCGGTAGGGATCAAGAAGAAGATGCCCGTCTAGGAAACCAACAAGATCGAGTGGCTCATTGAGCACTTGATCGCCTCGATGTGGTGAATCGATGAAGGCGAAAAATCCATGGGAGAAGAATGAACTTTAGCCCCGGTGAGAAGCTTTTATAGTGAAGTAGAATTATTGAGGTGAATTATTGGGCTTGACTTCCGGCCATTATTGCTCGTGTATAAGACCGTTGTATAAATACAAGTATAATACATCTTTCATATGGATATATGTATGCTTTTAAAACGTGTGCTTGAGTAATTCAGGTGTGGTTGAAATTAGGAACCGCTGCGGATATCTTTGGAAGTCGAATAGCACACCCTTACACTACATTCAGTGCGATACATCAAACAATATTCATTGTGGTATTATATCCTTACATAGTTTATAGGTGCTGATCAGTTTATAGGTGATTATTATATCAGTAGTCATCACTGATAACATTGATTGTAATACATACTTCATAGATACTCATACATCACTAATAACATTGATTCACTCATCATCAACATCAAAGCTCGTGATGCCATTCGGCTCATAGATCTCTTGATCAGGAAGCCAGTAAATGTGGACTTTAACACTAGTGTTGTGTATAAGGGCGAATATTCGCTAGAAGGCGAATATTCCAGAATTTGAAAAAAAAATTAGACGAAAGTTGAGTAGGTTCAAAAAGAGGGGAGAAAAAAAAAATTAGCCAATCTTTTCGACGAACTTCTGCCTCCAGCCTAGGGTTCGCCTACTCTGCGAATCTTGAAAGGGAGACTTTAGCCAGATTTTTGGCGCCTTGGAGGATCGAGTAATCTGCATTCGCCATTACTATTCTGATCGTTCTAGAAAAACAAAGAGTTTCGGCCCAGCTTACAGAGCCGTCAGTTGAAGTTTTGGAACTTTGTTATCTTCAAGGTTTTAGCATCACGGAGACTTAAAGTTTGAAATAAAAGTAAGTTTGAAACACAGGTAAGACTGCTCATTCCTGGCATAAAACTTAATCGCTTTCCCATGCCAAATCAGAATTGGGTGTTTTGGCTTTGCAAGGCTTCTGCTTACATTTGTGCCACATTTGTTTTAAGTGGAGGTTGCGTATTTGAGGAATACTAGTATCTTTGCTGTTAAGGGTGGGTAAATAAGAAGAGTCATCATTTCCTTCTAAGCACCAGAGACGAGAAGGGAGAAAAGTTATGTTTGACGAGAACAAAGAGCTCTGTTACAGTAGATGGAAAGGTTAAAATGGTATCTTCTAAAGCTGAGTGTTGGAGTGGCAAACAACATTAGCACCAATTTTAAATAAGTAATCTTCCTTTAGCATTATTCTTTAGTGTACCAAGTTGGTTTCTAATTTAGTACCTCCCTTGTAAACTGAACTTTTGGATGCTTCATCAGAAAAGCGACGGCCATGTCTATAGTTATTCTATCTATAGGGTTTATCTGTGAGCCAGTTTTGCATATAGCAATTTCCTCTATCTCCTTGTCTTTGATCTTGGACGTTTCTTGAAATCATCAAATCTCATGACACTACATTTGGATCTTGCAGATTCTTCACATAGAACTGGAGCATGAAAAAAGGTCATGCCAGAATAATTGACGGCAGCTGTCACAAAGGATATTAGGTAATGTTATTTTTATTCTGGTTGCTCACTTGCATATGATCATTTTGGTGGTAGCATTTCTTTGAATTTATAATATTGTTTGAAGTTTCCTCGTATATTTGCTCATAAACTATTGCAATGTTATATTCAGGTATGAAACTATTCAGGTATAAAAGCTTTTCTTCATATTTTGATATCTTGGTCCGAAAATAAATCCCCTAACATCTATCTGGTCCGCAGATAATGTTGGGAAGGAGTTTTAAGGTATATTGACAAATTCTTAGAAGAGCAATTATCAAGAATACAAGCATTATATGTTGCAAAAGACACTTAGCTTTATGCTCTTTAATTTAGATTAATTTATCTTGTCATTTTGCACTGTATATTAACTTAGATTAATTTATCTTGTCATTTTGCACTGCATATTTGACTCCAGTATGATATAAACTAAATTGCTTTACTGTTGTTTAAGATGATAAAGATGACTTATATGAGCTGACAAGATCATAGAGTTGGATGCATGAGAGCTATTCTTAGACCTGAATTTCAGAGTTAGCTTAAGGCTTGCTACATCCAGAGAGGAACTTCATGGAAATGGAGGGTTTCATTTTAGCAGTAGCAAATTAGATATGTTCATCCTCTCAATCATTCTTTGGTGGCTTGCAGATCCTCGTCATTGGAAAAGCAATCTCTATGAGATAAAGGTACATCTTGCATGTTAGGATGATGATTATGTAGTCATCACTATTTAAATTCCGAATATTATCAGTAATATGTACACTATCATGTTACATACATTAATCAAGCATAAAAACTGATGGAGATTAAATGCACGAGGCTTGGTGTGGTAAAATTTTAGAATCTCTCTCCTAAGGTGATTTATTTGTGTCAATGTTTTAGTATTAGTTTTAAACCAAGCATGTCTACTATCACTAAGAATGTGTATTTTCTTTCAACAATATTCAGGTATGAAACTATTTGTGCTTGCAGCTGAGACTTTCATCATTGTATAACTATAAAGGCAGCTGTAAGAACTTGGGTACTTTAAAAAAAGGATTATGCAGTATGTCCATGAAATGAACTGACTTCAAGCTTCAAGTTGTGAACAGTGGTTTAAATTGGTGAATATACACAGCTAAGCTATATATCTCGTTATAGATTAAAATGGGGATGTAATAAAGATGATAAACTTTCTGAAACCAGCAAAATAAAAGATAATGCGCGGTGGTAATATGTTTAAACCACGGTATATTCTTGGTTGAAATTCTTGCTGATAGTGGAGAGCAATTTTTGGCTTTTAAACTAATTATAACAACGTTAGGGAGCATGCATACAAATTATAAATTGCCTTTGACCACAAGCCTATGAGACAAATTGAATATTTAAAAAAAATGGATGGTTAGGCTGAAAAGTGAGGATGTTAAGACAACATCTTGAGTTGATGTGACTTTTGTATAGATGTGATCAACATTTCCATGCTATTTGTTTTGACCTAATTGATTTGTAAAGTTATGGACCTTTATATGTTGTGTTGGATTGTTCTTAGGCTGAGCATTGCTAAATTGTGGAAAAGGCGTGTTTTGTAGTATTTAAAGATCAGCAATGGAGTAGTTTCAAATTCTTGTTCCATGTTCATACGAACTAAGTGGCACCATTGTTCCACTTCATGCAAGTTCATGGTTGTGCTCGATGTTTTTTATTTTTAGTAGGAGCTATTTTTTAAATCTCAATACGTAGTGATTAGGATGCGCCTAACGAACATTTGTTCAATTTGGCGCATTTGTTGTGAATGATGGCCTTTAATAAAGATTCGTTTTATATATGATAAAGTTTCGCCAAGCTGGCGAATCTCATTTGACTAATATTCGCCAAAATTTCTACATTTTGTAAGGCTAAGAAAAAATTAGACACAACACTATTTAACACGAGTGAGCTTCCTGCAAGCACTAGCAGGACCATCAGCCTTAGATTGGAGCCATGGATCAAGACTAACACCATTTCTTGCGCATTCATTCAGATCGTTGTAGCTCAAGTAGCACCTGAAAGATCGGATGTGCTCTGGACGAGGCATCGTGGAAGCCATGGAAGATGAATGATCTCTACCCCCGAGTCGAGTTATTTTTATAGTCGGGTGAAATTATTGTAGTGAATTATTGGTGTAGAATATAGGGCCATTATTGAGCTTCTATTGTATCATGTACGCGTACAAGTATGACACATAATTTGTATGTATATGTGTATGTTAATTACCTCATGTTTGTTGGGCTCGAGAACTAGGTGAAAGTATTCGTGCTTGAGCAAATAAGGTGTGCTTAAAATTCTCAAAATTGCCTTATTTTATCCAATTAATGAAATCATGCTTTGCAGTTTGAGTAAATTATACGATTTCCTGGATTGAGAGAGACTACAAACGTACTTCTAGGTCAATTAACATTCAGATGCTTGTTTCTAGAGCCATTATCTAATGTTCGATCTTAATCTCTCATTTTGCTTTTGTTTTTCTGAGCAGGACTCACATAGTCCAAGTACTATTGTTACCCATGGGATACAGAAGGAAGCAGTAGGCTGTGTTTGCAGCAGGGTAGCCCTTAAGCCCAAATTTTCATAGGTGTAATTTAGAATATGAGGCGAATCTTAGCTTTTTTCGATTAGTTATGTTGGCGATTTTGTCTCGGGCTTCAATTTGAGTTGTAGCAACCTTGGCGAATCTTTCATCCATCAACCGATGGAATATATACTTTTTTCTCAAGATATCTAGGTGCATAAACCCTAGATTTCTACCACGATATTTAACATCATCCGTCACCAATTTGAAGAGTCTGATCATGTCATAAGGATGTCTGTACAACAACTGAATTGAGCAGTTGATGATTAAAATACAGAAGACAAACAATCATATACATCATGTATTACATAGATTGGTTGCACGCAGATAGAAATAATCATGACAACAAAAAATAGAAAAAATTAATAGCCAAGATAAGGTATGGTTGCTCTAAAATGTAAGAAAATCAATTCCTTCATAACCAAATCAAGAGGGCAAGTATTCTGATAAAATAAGTAAGCAAACCAACTATACTAGTCTACAACATCTCCCATATCTTTATCTGATTTTAGATCTCAATAGCTCCACATTAAGGGCTAAACAACAACAAGTACACAAACTTAGCCCAGGCATAATTGCATATTATGGGTGGGCAGGCACAAACCGATTTGATTTCAGTCATCTTTTTAAGATTGGATAAACAACAGACTAAAAGCAAAAATACTCTAGGATTGCATACCTAGATGTTGGTGCCGGATCATGAAATCCATGTAACATGCATGGTTTTTCCCTCCCCTCCCCTTTTTCCCTTGAGGTAAACGGCAATTCAAAAACTCACCAAGAATAGAATTAGTTATTAATTTTACATGATTTTTGGGGGTTAAGGGGCGATTTTAGAATAATTACCAAAAATAAAACTCACATGGGGGCGAATCCAAGAATCCATCATTTAGTGACGTAGGCTAACTTATGAATGGAAAGAGAAAATTTCGTAGACAAGGTGGCGATATTTTATTAACACCACTCCTAATTGATCCTACTCAACAATAGTGAAAAAAAATGCAAATGTCCAAAAAAATAGCCTTTTGGCGATATTTCGAGCTTAAGGGCTACCCTGGTTTGTAGTTGTTGGACGCTACACGATTCGATCTTCCTACTGTTCATACAAGTGAAACCTCAGGTCTTTAACGGTGGAGTCACCATTGGCAGGCTCATTGCAGGTATCAATTACAGCCAGCCATTAAAACAAAAATGGAGTGGCACGGCTGGCATAAGCTTTCAGGTTCAATAAATAGATATAGAGCTCTTAATTCTCAATTAATTAGCATTGATGTTTAAGACCTGGAATGAGACTTGGAATATATTTCAGATAGCTAGAGCTTGAGATGATCACGGAAAATCCAAAACTATTGGTAGTTATGGCTGGCCCTTACCTTTAGCTCTGTTATAAATTGGCTAAGTTGAGATGGAATTTCAGTTTGACATTGCATAGGTTTCACATTCTATTTCAGTGGAAAAGCATGTGATGTGTTAATTGGTAAACTGTAAATTCTTTACACAGAGTTCATTGATTATGGTTCCTCTCAGGCATTGAATCTAATCTTTCTTTTTGGTTTTCTGTTCATCTAGTTTTTTCTTGGCTTTTACAACTTGTTTTAAACAGAAAACAAGGGTTGCCAGTTGCACCAGAATGGCGTTTCTTTAATTGAATAGCTATGCGTTAGAAGATGGCATAGTTGTACCAGCAGATGAACTAACAGTCCTGATCTATGTTGTAGGTGTTCTCACACCCTTTATGCAGCATCCCAAGCAATCACAGTGGCAAGCAGCTAAAAGAGTTTTTCATTACCTAAAGGGTGCTCTTTATTACAGTTCAACTGGTACTTGAAGCTTTATTGGGTTGCCCCTAGGGGGGCAAGCCCTCGTTTGTGTGGGTTTATGGCATATTTCAGGTATATGCCAGAAATATGCCATGACTGCTAAAAACTTACTATAGGGTGTAAATGCGCGCTCGCCGTTGTTGGTGCGTAGCCAGTTTGGAAACCGGCTAACCGTTTGTCTCATTCATTCTGGCGCCCTTCTCTTTGGAGCCTCGGGTTTCACAGGTATCTCTATGGCGAGCACGTGGTTAAGGCTTGTGTGGAGGCGAGGGGATTGATTATTTGGACATTACGGGGAGCCCGAGTTTATGGAAAGAATGGAAGCCGCGTATCATTCCAAGGCTTTCGAAAATGGTTCCCTGGTTATGATAGTATACCGCTAAGGCCGGGTTTAATCTTCAACGCCAGGGCAATGGGTTCCTCCATCCGTGCCCAACAGGTGTGGATTCTTACTTAGTGCTACATTCTTCCGGAAGAATACGAGGCAACATTGGGACTTATGAGTCACTTTGTGCTAGGAATTGCCGGTGCTTCGTGAAGATGCCAGCAGCAGCTATAGAGGCGAATAATCAGTTCCAAGTTTCTAGTGAGTATATGCCAATGAGTTTTTCTATGTTGTCCTCGGCTTATCCATTTTCACATTTCAATTTGTCTCTCGGTTGCAAGCCTAAATTTTCTTTGAAGATAGAAGGACAACATGGGCGGGTATGTTGGTATAGCAAACATGGTGACATGTAGCACTTGAAGTATTTGATAGGACACATGAACGAGACATGTTTACGGACAACGATGGTTTCAGGTTATGCCCAAAGATGGGATGACAAGAAGGCAATAGTTCTTTTATGCAAATGCAAACTCGAGGGGGTCGGTTTCGACAAGGTTACATATGTAAGCATTCTAAGTGCATGTGCAAGTGAAGAATCACTTCCATGGGGCCAACGCATACATGCTTGCATCATAAGAGCTGGTGTTGAGTCACATGTCTTTGTGAACAATGCTCTTATTGGCATGTATGCAAGATGCGGTTTACTCAAGTTTCTTATGGGGTGTTTAATCGGATGCCCGCGGGATGGGATATCATGGAATGCTATGCTTTTAAACTTACGGTTGTTATTGTCATGATCATGAATCCATCATGCTATTTAATGTCATGCACCGCTGCTTGGCACGAAACCGCACAAAGTGGCATATGTAAGCATTTTTAATGCATGTGCTAATACAAAAAGTCTAGGGTTAGGCAAACACCGCACTCTCAACTTCAAAATTTTGAATTGCAACCTGATATCTTTGTGAGTACTTTGCACTTATTGACATGTATACCAAATGTGGTAGCACTAAAGATGCTTGTGAAGTGTTCAAAGAAGATGTGCATGCGTGACATAGTCACTTGGAATTCTGCTATTTCAGCCTATGCTTTGTATGGAAATATTGCTGACATCTTTAGTTTATTTGGTCAAATGCAAGATGATGGTTTAAGACCGGATGGAGTAACTTATACTAGCGCTTTGAGTGCATGTGCGGTGCATGCGCACTAGGGTACATTCATGCGCACCTCATTAAGGGTCAACTGAAATTAGATACCACCATTAGCAACATCATTATAGGCATGTATTATAAGTGTGGAGCAATGCGGTATGCCAGTTTAGAGTTTGATAAGATTCATGTGCGAAGTATAGTCTCATGGGCTACAATCATTCAGGATATGCGGGCATGGTGATGGTGGTGAAGCCCTCAAGCTTTTGAGCAAATGCAGGATGATGGCTTCCAGCCAGGATAAGTATACATATGTAGGTGTCTTGAATGTGTCTTTGGTTCAGGATCTCTAGAATTGGGTAGGCATATTCACACACACCTATTACATGCTAAAGTTGAGCTAGATATTTTTGTCTGAAATGCACTCATTGACATGTATGCTAAATCTTGGGGGCATTGAAGAAGCCCATCAAGTATTCAGTGGGATGCCTTCGCACAAGATATAGTATCATGGACTTACGTTATAGCGGGATATGCACAACATGGAGATGCTAATCAAGCCCTTTTGCTTTTTAAGGAAATGGAAATTCATGGTGTCAAGCCGGACAACATAGCATTTCTTCCCCTACTTCGTCGCGTGCTACATGGGACTTGTTGATTTAGGGCGTAAACACTTTGATTCCATGAGCTGCATTCATGGTATCCAACCATCAAAAGAGCACTACGCCTTGTATGATAGACCTTCTTGGTCGTCGTATGCGTTGCACGAGGCAAAAAGAATTCCTTTATGCAATGCCTTTCAAGCCCGATACAATAGTTTGGATGGCCTTTCTTGGTGCTTGTAAAATCCATGGGAATGTGGAGCTGGCCGAGAGTCTTTGTAGAAGTAATTCTGAAATTGGGGCATAGGAAAGATTTCTCTATATTTCCTAATGCATTTGATGAGACGATAAGGGAAAATATATTGGATAGGGTCGGGCCTTCTACTTTGAATTGTTGATCTGATGGGAATTTAACATGCATACATTCATCTCAATTGGACTATAATGTCATCCGAATAGGGTTGAGTTGGCTCTAAACGCACTTGCTTGATATCTGACATTCGATGGTACATTTGTTTTGTAGGTTGCAAGTCGTGGCGGATCATGTCCTATTTTAAGTTCTTGCCAATTCTGTTCATTGTGGTTGGCATGTGCTTGGCAAGTTTTAGGGCACATCTTGATTCTTTACGCATCCGGATGTGAAACTTGAGCGTACATGGAACGTCATACATATCATCAAGAAACTTAAGAAACCTTTGAGATCCAAATTAGGGAGAAAAGCAAGGTCTTGCATCATATCTTTTCTCGAGAAGTATGGCCATGTAAATAGTATTAACCAAAGAGTAAGGGTCATCCCAAAAAGTATATATTATGTTTTCTAGGCTTAATCCAATTTGGATTTGCTTAGGGTTCACTAAAAGCCTACCAGCCAATCTAGGCGGTCTAGCAAGTGTATATTGCTTATTTTTATCTTTATCCAATTTGGATTTGCTAACACGTTGGCACTATTTATCAGAATATTAAGGAAGAGGTCTTTCTTTTACAATGGCATATCCTTTATATCTGAATGCACAATTTTGCAATATGAGAAGTGAAAACATTTTGCTGCCACGACGAATGAGTAGACGAACGAGTAGACGCAAGTGAATGGGAGCATTGATCTGTGCAAGCTTGAGCTAATGCTGCTTTTCGAGGCATGTGCCAAAGCTCGAAAACTGGTTGATAACTGGTGCCCATGGTGAGCCTAGGATCCCATGCAGGAATGATTTAAAGAACATCACATTTTTCATGGTGTGTGGCCATTTAATGGTATTTTGCTCAGGTTGAAAGATTTTGGAGATTGTGGTAAGAACAAATCAATTTGGTATCTATCTATCTAAATGCTCTACTACTAAGACATGCCCTCATTCTGGTAGAGATGCAGGTAGGATGGCGCTTGGGGATGTCTCTGGTTGTAAGTTTTAACATACACACTTATTGTAGTCAAGTACCATGTGCTCTCTCACTGTTCTAGAAGGTTCTTTTATAGTGCAATTCAATTGCAATCCAAATGTTGGATACGAATTATCCTGCAGTGTTTTAGGTTAAATGAAGCATAGGTCTGCTGGCACGGCAAAGTCTTTTTTTAGAGTTCTAAAGCTTACTAGCTAGAGTTGTAAAACTCAAATGGGATAGCAGAAAAGGTGAAAAAGCTTTTCACTTGACCAAGCTTGGATTGCCTCTAAAACTTCATAGAGCTAGCAAACAAGAGAGTGCCAAGAATGATATGTCTACTCCCCAACCATGCGTCTTTATATAGAGCGAGCAACATAAGTGAACCATCATGGTGATCTTTGTATTAAAGAGAGAGAAAATGTTGTAAAAAGAGCTGTTAGAAAGCCAGGGTCTAGAATGAACAAGAACTAAACTAACAAGATGAATTTGCCGCAAGGGGTTGCTCGAATGAAAAACAACTTACTCATGGCAGAAGTAGAAGCAATAATATTGTTAAAGGATTCCTAGCAAGCATTCAAGCTCAGTGGTTTGGGACCTCTAGATCATTTAAGATGATCAATCTGTGCAAGGAAGTTGCAAAATAATGCAAAGAACTAAGTTTCAAAGTATTTTCCCAAAAATTGAGAAAAGGTAGTCTCATCAAAACTTATGAAAACTTATGCATGCCAGGCACAAGCAATCTTGAATTTGATGTCATTTTAATTCAAACAGGTTCTATAATATGCAAAGAACCTATGACCAAAAGTCCACTTCCAAAAAATATGCAAAACTCCCTCAAATTTGAGATCTCGATCAAGTTAAAAATGGGCAATAGCCCCGCAGAATCTACAAACTTTTGTAGATCAAGCAAATGCAATCTTTTTTCAATGCTGACATGTGGAGTAGTCTTCTACACACTTGCAGGTCTTGTTCAATAAAATATTCAATACGACTTAGAAATCGACTATTTGGCTGATAGACTATGACTTTGCAACAACGATCTAGAACTTGATGTATTATGTTTTTTTTAAGATACTTTCTCAAGGTTTTTTTCATGAATGACTTGTTTACCCTATGCTTTACACGTGCAAATACCGTTTATGTCTTGAGAAGAAAATAGTTGCGATATCCCATAGGTGGAAAGTGAAAAAAAGAGGCCTAAGGTATAAGAACAAGAAAATAATAAGTGCTTGCATGGGCCTCCACGTGGTGGTCGTCGTTGCCATCCCACATGCTCGAGGTACATGCGGCTTTGTTTTTGCCGGGGTGGTGCTAGGTGGAAAAAAAGTTTAGGTAGAGTTAGAATAGATGGGCTAGTTTTATTAAAAAAGGAAAGAAAAAGAAAGAAAAATTGCAAGCATCCTAAAAATTTACGAGGTTTGCTCTGGCCTTTGGAAAAGAAAAATTAGAAAATATGGTTTCTTTTTCTTCTTCTTTTTGGGTTGCCCCTAGGGGGCAAACCCTCGTTTATGTGGGTTTGTGGGTATATCCAGGTATATGCCGGCATATGCCTAGAATATGCTGGTGACTGCTCCAAACTGGCTGCTGCCTGTAAACTCTCGGTCATCCAGCCCCATTCCTTTGAAGGCGTGGCTATGGCGCAGCTCGACCCGCTCAAGTTAGAAGCATAGAAGAATCACAGCGAACTATGTGCAGGAGTCGACTCGCAGGAGATCAAGTTTTGGTGGTTTTTGGCAGGAACCTATTCCCCAGATTCCTCAACGGGATTCAGATGAGTACATTTACTTTCTTCGCCAGGGTAACTGGAAAAAAACTTTATCAGATGGGAAGTTTATTCATGCCCAACTTATTCTTTCTGGCATGCATAGAGATAAATTCCTCGGTAATCTTCTCCTGGATATATATGGAAAACATGATGTTCTATATGCTGCTCACTTAGTCTTTCTGGCCATTCTTCATCCCAATGTAGTCTCATGGAATATCATACTTGGAGCTTATGCCCATTGTTGCAGGTTAAATGAAGCTCATTACTTGTTTGATATAATGCCTATCAAGAATGTCATCTCATCTCATGGACTACCATGATTGCAGCATATGCCCAACAGGATTCCTTGAAAGTTATCCAGTTGTTTCAACAGATGCAGCAGGAAGAGATTTCGCCAAACAATGTTACTTTTGTTAACATTCTCAATGCATGTGCCAATGCATCAGCGTTTCCTGAAGGTAAGCGTATTCACACTTGGACTGTAGATGCCGGATTACATCCTGATGTAGTTATCAGTACCGCCCTTGCAAATATGTATGGGAAGTGTGGAAGCTTGGGAGATGCGCATAAAATTGTTCGTAGCTTTCATAAGAAAGATGTTGTCTTGTGGACTACCTTAATTGCAGCATATGCAAAGGATGAGGCTCTTCATCTATTCAGACAAATGCAGGTGACATGGTTACAGCCAGATAGAGTCACATGGTTTTGTATAGTGGATGCATGTTCCAATGATCAGGCATTTTTTGCTGAAGGAAAGCATATTCATTCCCAAATTTTACATGATGGCTATGGTACAGAACTTGTTATAGGAAATGCACTTTTGACTATGTATGGAAAGTGTAACAGCCTCAGACATGCAGATGCCCGTCTTTGAAAGAATGCCTAAACATGATGTAATTTTGTTGTCTTCTTTGATTGCAGCATATGCTGAGCATGGTCGAGCTAAGAAATCCATTTCATTATTTCAACATATGCTAGAGGAGAACATTCTGCCAAATAATATAACATTTGCAGGTGTCCTTGATGCATGTGCCAACCAAGCAATTCTATGCGAAGGCAAGCGCATTCATGCCATGTAATACACAACGATCTGGCATGCAATGTTGTTATTGAAGCTGGCGTTATCAACATGTATGGTAGGTGTGGAAGGTTGGATGATGTACATTACGCTTTTGATCAAATAAGGGAGCAAGATGTGGTGCTCTGGAATGCCATGATTGCAGCATATGCACAATATGGTTATGGTGATGATGTACTGGGTCATTTTTCCAAGATGAAACTGCATGCCATGCGCCCAGATTATATCACATTCATCAGCATTCTTTCAGGGTGTGGTCATACTGCATTAATGGATGAGGCCTTTGAAAATTTTCTTTCTATGATTGGAGATTACCACATTACACCTTTAGTGGAGCACTGGAACTGCATGGTTGATCTTCTTGCTCGTGCCCAATGGTTAGATGAAGCTGAAGATCTTACCAATAGCATGCCCTTTCATGGAACTTCAAAATCATGGATGATCTTGGTTCTTTCTAATAGGAAATATACTGGATACTGCTTGGAAGCAAGGCCCTAAAAATTAGAGCTGAAAAACATACTTTCCCAAATCTAAAGCTAGTTGGGCATAGACATTTCTTCAGGACAAAAGGGGGCTGCTGAGAGCAGTCAAATCATTGAAACTCTGTTAAATAGTGATTGTAATTGATCTTCGGTTCCAACTTGAAGCCACAATGACTTCAATCCATTTATACAAGTCACGGGAAAAAGACATCATACTACAGGAATGTAAAATAACTGCATCCTTGAAGCCACAACCATTAGTGGCTTCAATCCGTTCATATGAGTCATGGGATCTTGCAATAAGAAAAGAATATACACATTTATTCTAAAGTTTTAAGCCCTCCAACACCATGCAGATGCTTAGCAGCCCTTAAAAGGATCATCTAATCCCTAATTAGACTTCCCAATTCCTTTGTTTATATGAAAATTTTAAATTGGAAAAGAATCAATTTTTTTTATTGCCTTTACATGATCATCTAAGCCCTAATTAGGCTTCTCAATTCGTTTGTTTCTATAGTTGGAAAAGGCTCAATTTTTTGGGTTGCCAACCCTCGTTTATGTGGGTTTGTGGGCATATCCAGGTATATGCTGGCATATGCCTAGAATATGCTGGTGACTGCTCCAAACTGGCTGCTGCCTGTAAACTCTCGGTCATCCAGCCCCATTCCTTCGTGGCTATGGCGCAGCTCGACCCGCTCAAGTTATCAGTCGGCTCTTTCCATTTGGAAGGGGTTTATGCCATGCACATGCAAAGCAGTTCTTTCTTCCTGCTAGATATTTCAATCATTTATAGAATGACAACCTGCAAGAGTAGCTAACTTTCATCGTTTTGTGCAGTTTCATATTATTCACTTTTTCCTCTGCTATACAATGCACAAGAATATCCTATCAAGGTACTCTTAGTAATCCTCCATTTTGCCTTGTTACGCATTTGTTTTGTGAATCACTTCGAGTCCAAGTTCTTAGATGCAGCCCAGAAAAGGGAGACTCAGGTAGAAATATCTACAAATGTCAAAAAAGAAACACCAAGGTTTTTTGGAAGATGCGCAGATGCGTATATGATCTCCCTGATTATAATTGAAATTTATGGACAGTTTTTGCACCCACTAATATTTAAACAGAGGTTATCATTTGTGCCACTGATGCTAACATCAGTGTTTTGTAGTTTGGGCATTTTTTAAGTGTTCTTGGTACAACCTTGGTAAACATACCAACTAATGGCAAACAGGTTAACTATCAACAGAGAAAATTATTTAAGCATGCGTTCAAGGCATACTTTTTCTACTAGATGTATGTCTTAATTGTCTTGCATCTTCCTTGTTTTTACTGGCTTAATCATGTACGAGAAAAGGAAAGTAGCATCTTTAGTTGGTTACCTGTGTGCTTTCTCTTCAGCTAGTGCTCGTGCGATTAGAATACCTTTTGGAGCTCCTTATATGTGCTTGCTACTTATCCTGAAACCTTACACGAGCTTAAAGTGTTGTAACCTTTTTGAGTCGTTCCACTCTTATGTAATTTATTTAGGAAAGATTCTGTTTTTTAATGCTTTATCTAAATACCTAAAACGTCATTGCATGGTGTGCGGTATTCTTTTATGGAATGTTTTTTGACGTCGCAAAAACTTAGTTTCGAAGCAAAGTCTTTGTGGCAAATAGGTTATTTGCTGTGTATCCGATGCTCAGGTCTCGAAGATTTTTAGGCAGCATCATCATAGTGTTATGCACCAATTGTTTCATGCCAGATTTATGAAACCTTAAATATAGTCTTCCGAGGATGGTAAATGGATACATTAAATCCCTCACCGATGGTAAATGATGAGCTCCTATGGAACTATATGGGACGCAGAGTTCGTTGTGAGCTTAAGGTAATTCAGGCAGATGGCCATGGTGCTAAGTTTCTAGGCCAGATATCCGACAACCAATAGGCAATGTTAAGCAGGTTCAAGGACGATTCACACAATATGTGGAAGTCACAGGAGTTGTAGATGGCGACCATACTATGAAAGCAGATCATTGTACCAATTTTGGAGACAACTTGGTGAGTATGCATTGTTTCAGATTTTTATTTTCTTTTCCTGCTTCAAATGCAGGATTTATGCTTAATGCAGACCAATCAGCTTTGTCAAATGGATAATGGAGAACACCAAGATATATTTGTGTAAGAATCTGCCCTCAATGTTTTGTAGCAGAATGAGATGTTTTGTGCATGCTCTCATGACCAAAATGTATGGGCTACTTTGTGGAATGCATAGATCAATGCTCTCATGGTTTTCTCTGCCCCAAAGGCCTCTCATTCACGATTCGTAAGTTGCTTCATGATAGCCTGCTTAAACTGCAATTCCATTATATTTTATAACAAAGGGTTCCACTATCCAACTCTTTTCACAGCTACCATATGTGACTTTTAAACTTTTATGCAAAGATATAGATCCAGGTTAATTTCATTGTCATGTGCTTATTCAGCTAATTTCATTGTCATGTGCTTATTCAGCCATTACTGCCCTGAATGCTCTATGGTTGAATCAAGTATGTTTTTGCATGCTACTTCTCTTCCTTTTAATGTCGGATGGCTTCTAACGTAATGGCTAATTTTGGAACAACAGAATGCAGGGACGTTACCTCAAGTCCATCACAGGCAGAAAGACAGGACTCTATGGCATTTTGCTTATTATATGCATGCACACAAATTCTTTTTCTGGTACCGTGAGCATATTTGTTTCTAAGACTTGTGTGTCTGGCATTATTTACAGCTATGTTTCTCATGTATGTGTTCTCTGGTATTGTCTGAAATATTCGAGAAAGGCACATGTTCAGCCAGATTGCCAGCCTCATTAAGTTGAACTATAAAATATTGTTCACTCCTTTTTCCTTGGTTGGTTGTCATAGGATATGCCCATCTTGGCATGTGCAAGCTTTCTTCCGATCACCGACTACTGCATCTTATATTATAATGTTATTGTGTAAGTGTTGGACCCAGCCCTAATTT
Organism: Isoetes taiwanensis; assembly: GCA_021234155.1. Classification (NCBI taxonomy): domain Eukaryota; kingdom Viridiplantae; phylum Streptophyta; class Lycopodiopsida; order Isoetales; family Isoetaceae; genus Isoetes; species Isoetes taiwanensis. Next base: position 68,615 of record JAJEKV010000143.1, read on the forward strand.
TAACGGCCCAGATTCGACCAAACCAATGGCGATGATGATGCCACGTTTGTTGAATTTTTTCTCTGATCCGGTTCATATTTGCATATTTTTCCTGCATCCGCTCTGCCGTCTTCTTCGCAGCTAGAGATCTACCGGACTTCTTTTCGCATTACTCCAACCTTTCTAATAGTTTCTATTCATACTTTTTTCTGACAATCTTGCTTACAACCACCTTGATCTATAGCTCAATCTTTAAGCCGGATTTATCGATCCATGAAATCCATTAGTCTGGCCTTTTCTGCTTCCATTGATCTTTTCTGCTTCCACTGCCCGTTGGTTTCTCTGTTTCGAACTGTGGATCACTGTTCGTACCTTCCCGCCAGCAAGTCCTATGCCCATGTCAAAGGACTAAACAATGGAGATGAGAGGGATCCTTCAGGATTGTACCTGGCATGCAAGTTTTCAGAATGCCCATGCTCAAAAAGGTAATCCTAGAATACCTCAGATTACATCTACGTAATTTATGTTATGTCTGTTCTAGCATATTGTGACATTAACTGAGAGACTGACCATCCCAAGCTCTGAAGGTAATGAAAGAAAGATGTAAACATGACGAAATTTATAGCCAATATGATCAGATTTTATGCAAGCATGCATGTCGCACCTTTTCTTTAAGGCATCCCATGTGATTGTTTATTTGAAAGCGGAATGTATGTTACGAGGATACTGCCTATTTTTTGGAGATATGTTGTCTAATCATCCTTTCTTCCTTTGCCAGGGATGAAGCTACAACTCCTGTATACGTCTTTCCAGAGAGCTCCTCTATTATGCCGGTTATGGCGATGCGTATGAACTGGCTTTTCAGACGAATGCTTTGTAGCAAAATTGGAGTTTTTGCAAATATCCTAGCATGCAAAGGGCTTGAAAAGGTTTAACGGGCAATTATATTTAGGTATTTCGAATGTATTTCCTTGGAGCAGTCTTCATTTGTGCTTCATGCTTACTGAGCCAGGGTTTTGTATTTTCCATTCCTGGTTTAACCTATGTGCTGGTGGTTATAGATATGCAGTCAAGCCAAAAATCATTGGCAGTGAATGGAGCAGCTGATGAGGCTGCACAGATGGTTCCCTTTTTCAGTTAATATTGCAGAGTAAAGAGCAACATGTTGATGCATTCTGGCATTGAAAGGTGTAAACTTCATCAGGTATCATCACGGCCCTTATCTCTTAGTTTTGGTGCCTTTTTTTTTGTTCTGTCATCGGCATGCCATTAATCCATTAATGGCAAAATGATTGATGGACAGTCTTTGCCTGTTTTTGAAGATATTAGTAAGAGGTAATCCGAGGAAGCTCCAAATTTACAGGTGTTAAGTTATTCTCTGCACAGACTAGAATGGTGGATTTATTCCCCGCGTACCATCCAGTTTTCGTGTGCTTCCTTACCTTGTGATTTCGAATGTCTGCTAGCAGTGCAATCATGCAGAACAATGCTAAAATCTTGGATTAAGTTCGCTGTCAGAACTCCGAGCATTGGTTCAGATAGATCAAATTAGAGCTACGCTTAGATTTTTTGTGTTTATGGATTCATCTTCAAGAATCTAAACTTCTGTCTTTGTGGCTGCAGAATTGAAGTTGAAGTAATTGCCGAGGTTCATTTCATGTTGCTTGGCAAGTTCTCTAAAGGTAGTAGTCTGCAAGTTGCTTAGCTTTTTATCAGAGTAGAATTCCAACACTCTTTCTTACGAGTCTAGCATTTCCAATTGATTGTGTAGCACATGTTGTGATGGCCAAACAGCAGAAAACGGCTATCCAGTTGTTATTTTCAAATTGTAAACTACCTCATGGTGTAGAATAAGTCTGGAATTAATTATGATCTTATAACCAACCTTACGTGTTGGTCATATAAGCAAGCTTTTGAAGCCTGAGTAAAAGAATAATTTATTTTGCGGAGCTAGCTGCAAGCCATACAAGAGGAAGTTGCTGCATTGCTTAGCATAATTTCATGTAGTTGCTAGCAAGCTTAGCAAAAGTTCATGGTCTGCTGCAAAAGTACTATATGCAGATACACATGCAGTGCAGTATATGCTCCTTTAGGCATTTGCAGCGTGCATTTACTATCAATCCACTGCAACTCAAGTGGTTTGTCTTATTTATGCAGATCAAATGGTGATGGTCCATGGCTTTTCAAATTTGGTCCCATTGCCTGGCGAAATCTTATCCAATGCTCGCAAGCCTTTCTAGCAATCTACAAGATTGCTTTAGCACATTAATATCTTGCAACTATAGATCTGCACCCAGAGCAAACTTTAGATTCAGTAAAAATTATCAAGTGAAACATGCAAATAATTCGTAGCCTTTTGTTTAGTTGATTGAATATACATGTATTGTGTATTGCCAATTTAGTGTAGAAAGAAACTGATCTATCTATATTTGCAAGATGTTGCCCGACAATGTCTACTAAATTTGTGTTAGATTTTCTTCATCAAGGACACATCAGTTTGTATTCGTTGCAATGAAGTGCAAGAAAGGACCTAAATTATTTGCAAGGTGTTATTGACAATAGGTAGTTTGATAAGAAAGTGATGGCCATTTAGACTTAGTTTTCTATTTAGACTTGAATCACTTCAATAAATGCCATGTGGTGCATTGGTTTTCTATTGAGGCTTGAATTACTTTGAATTGCTTCAAATATCTAACTGTCAACATGGTAATTGGATGTACTCAAGTATACACAATGGATTCCACAACATAAAGACATTTAAAATTTGGATGTATTCAAGTATAGACAATGGATTTCACAACGTAAAGACATTTAAAATTATCGATAGCCAAGAAGTCGATGGAACCAAATTCTACAGTACAACAATGACATAGCAATTCAAGTTCAATCCTATAAATGTTAAGACACAACCACCTTATAGCCCAGCAACGCTGGACATCTTTTCTATTATAGAAAATTTATGACACTGGAGTTTGAGCTGAACAGGTTTCTGTTCATATAGGTTCTCAACTTAGGTTTCTGTTCATATAGGTTCTCAACTTATGCCCAGCAACGCTGGGCACCGTTACTAGTATACTATTGATGTAACAGGTCATGAAGTGTTTACCTTTTTTGTGAAAGAACTGGAAACAGGTCGCATATTACTGGAGCACGTGTTAAAAGGCGTCGTAAGCATCGAATGGTTCAAGACAGGATATTCATTATTTTATATTGCCTCTAATAGCTCAAGGAGGCCTTTCAGGGTTTAGAACAATGCTCTCATTAGTATGTTGTTCATTGAACTTATAACAGCCTGTTATTTCAGGCTTTTTTTTTAGAAACTTGAAATCTCAGGAAGGTGACATCCTCATTTTTGAGGAATTGAATCAGAAAAGATTTGTTGGTGTTACAAGAACAAAAGACTGGCAGTACATTGTGCTTAATGTGAACTCCTGACAAAACATGTATTTCCATTCTCTCCTCTATTACACTTGTCCTTATGCTTCTGCCATCCTTGTTCCATGCTAAACAACAAATATCTCTATTGTTTTTAAATAAAAATTTTGATTGATTATAAAAACATGACTTCCAAGTATGATTTAAGCCACTTCAGCAACCCTCCGTGCGTAGCACCTTGTTATTAATGTTTACTTACAAAAGTTCTAACCATATCCTTTACTTTATAGGATAAGAACGAAGAAGACAATGACCATGCAGGCAATGCAAATGAAGAGGGTCATGGGGATGAACCAACAAATAGAGAGGATTGAGTTGCTTATGTTGATTATTTTGTTGACATGAAAATTAGTATTTTACCTTGAAACATTTTCTATGGGCATTTGTTATGTTGGAAATTCTACTTAATGAAACTTCGTACTTTAGCTTTTTGATATCTAATTTGGAAAAGTAAATTATTTGTTATCAAAGAAAAAAAAATACCTAGATGTTTATCCTTTTGAAACAAGTCAAAATGCGCACATTGTCCCAAATTAGGTATTACCTAGACACACAACTTGTCACAAATTGTTATTGGATGTCTTAGAGTAGATGGGTAGATGTAATATAGCTATCTTGTTGTCCCTAGCTTGCCATGTTGATGATGCTATGTTGTTAGTATAGGCTTTATTTATTTGTCATAATGTGGTCACAACACTTATATTCTTTAGACACAAAACTAGTAACAAAATTTCTTACTAGTTGTCTTATTATGGATAGGATTATAGCTGCTATTTTGTCACTATTTTGCCATGATGATGATGTTATGCTGTTAGTATAGGCTTTACTTATCTATCACAATGTGATCACAACACTAGCTATTTTTTAGACACAAAAGTAATCACAAAATTTCTTACCGATTGCCTTACTGTAGATGCATTCTAGCTACTATTTTGTCACTAGCTTGCTATAATGCTGATGTAATGTTGTTCATAAGGGCTTTCATTTATTTATCACAATGTTGATAAAATCTTGTCACAAGTTTGACATTTTCTAGATTACCATGTAGTTTTAAATTGATTTTGTGTCAATATTATGACATAAATTGAAGCCACAAGCTTGACACAACATTCGACGCTATTGTGGCATGTTTGTGACAAATGATCATGACAAGTATAGTGTCAAGGCTGTGACAATAACTGGGTTTTGACAAGTTCTCCTTGTGTCAAGAAATTTGACGTTACACTAGACACTATAGGTTTCTCTTGTAGTGAATGGGTAGAAGCGACTACTCATAAACGTCTAGACAGTCTTGTCCAATTGGTTAAGGGCATGTCGGTTAGGAATGTTAAAGTTGGTATCAGAGCATCGAGTCCGAGTCTCCATGGGTGCCTACATGCATGGGTAATTTGCAAAGACTTGGTAATTATTATGACATGGTATGACATAGACAATAGCCTTGGATGCTCGAGGACAAGCATAGTTCTAGTGGGAGAGACTGTAGCGGGCCCATGGTAGACCGCCCGAGTATTCGATCCTTGAATGTGCTTGTGGGGCGTTCCCGAGACACTGGCATAAATGGGTAGAAGCGACTACTCATAAACGTCTAGACGGTTTTGCCCAGTTGGTTAAGGGCATGTCGGTTACGAACATTACATCTAGACCATAGATAGCGATCCTCGTTTGTGGGGTATTCTTGTACAAATTTTGATATATTGTATAACGAGGTTTGTGAAATACTATAAGATTTTATACTAATGTACTAAATGGTGTTGTTTTTATACATATTATATGATTTTTTGGGCTCTCGCTGCCCTGTCACCACGTGTATATATGCATCCAAACCAAAGGGGATTTCAGAGGGAATTTAATTTTAACGTGTTGGATGTAATGACTTATATTAATTAAAAAAAAAAAAAAAAAATGGCCCCTTTGGGGCCTAGGAAAAGGTGGTATACAAATTAGAGAAAAGGGTTTATATAGATATATAAAAATAGCCATGAAAGTACTATAATAAGCAAAGAAACAATATAATTCATAAAAAAAAAAAAAAAAAAAAAACAATGAAATACAGGAAAGAAACAATAAGAAAGATATTCCGAGCAATAAGAAATAGTTTTGCAAGTTTGACATTGAAGTTTTACACGACCCGTATTTAAGGGTTAAATCATAATAGTTCCACACATGATTTCTAAATTCAGAAATATAACATTTGAATATCAATGTCAAAATATAATATTTAAGAGAACTATTGGCATTGAAGACCACCATAGTTTACAAGCTTGATACAAAAGATATCATTAACCAATTAAGCTTTCCATTGCAAAAATCTTCTTTGTATACCAAGCCCTTCCAAACTGCAAAAATGGGAAAGAGTACCATGTGTCATGTAGAAGCCAGCCATTGATTTCCATCAAATAAATTTTAACATTTTAACAAAGCAAACAAATAGTTTTAAACCGACAAACTTTATTCAGCACAGCACATGCCAAACTTGATCACTTCAGCACTGCACATGCCAAACTTGTCTGAGACATTTGAATGCGTCAAGCATCTTAGATAGACTTACAGAATCTGTAGAGGTTATAATAAAGGGGTGAGATTTGAAGGCTACTTTAGATATCATGCAAGGACACATTGCCGCCTTCGGATAAGTGGTCACTTAAGCTTCCAGGGAGTAAGTGGCCCGCCATGTGGAAGTGGGCGTGGAATACATTGCCTCCTCCTAAAATCCGTACCCTTCTATGGCGGATCTTGCACCGTAGCCTCGGGGTGAATGTCCGAGTACACAGTTCAAGCCTCGGTAAGCGGAAACATGCCCTCTATGTGGGGCGCCCGAGACCATTGAGCCTTTGCTTTGTCCTATGCAGGAGGTAGGGGCAGCTTGGTCCCGGGTGAGAGCCCTCTTTGGGTCTTCAACGTGCGGTCGAAAAGCTTCTCATGGGAGTCTTTCCCTAGCGGTTGGTCGGTGGCCAAGCAGCCCGAAGCGTTCCATTTATCTTGAGCTTGGCTTCCGTGGTTGATTTGGAAAAGACGGAGAGCCGAGGTCTTCGAATCAAGGTCTTAGCCCTTTCCGGTTGGTTCGATCTTGAGGCATAAGTTGTGGCAGGCTTACCAAGTCTCAAGCTTGTCTGGCACAGTTAAGCGGGAAATTTGGTCGACATTCCTACAGATTGTGAATCATGATGGGCACTTCATTTCTTAGCACCACACTTATCATTGTACTTGATCACATTCTAGTGGTTTAATATATTCCTATATTCTTCAAAAAAAAAAAATAATCCTTCATTCTTGGTTAGAAACTACAAAGCACTGAGATGTACACAAAACATCTAATAAAATAAATATTGTAATAATACAGTTCGTTACAAACCCATGAAAGCAGGGGCATGAGCAAGAAAATTGAGATGACAATTAGGAGGCTGTGCTGAAGAGGCCATAGGAGCAGGAAACTGAGAGCAAGATTGCATGTCGACAGTGGTAACCATGGAGGCCGAAATGCATGATCCCAATTACGGGACTGAATTATACAAAGAAATCCATCTGATGCCATACAACTCAAAACGGACACCCGAGGTGGGAGACATCTGATTGAAGCAATGTCAAAATTGACGGTAATCATGAAGGCCGAAATAGAGAGAAAATTACCTGATGCCATACAATCCTGGAAATCTTACTACAAGGGCTTTCCAACGCACCAAAAATCGCTCGAAATGGACTCCCGATGAGGGAGATATCTGAGATTGAACCAGCGCCAAAATCCTAGCCCCAGCAGGCTCAGGATAATCTTACCCTGGATTGAGGGATCCCGGAGGTGTGATCCCGGAGGACGGCATCCCGGGAGGATGTGTGATCCCGGAGGACGGGATCCCCCTTACTGCGCAGTAACTGCACAAAAAACTGAACCCTTATAGGGAAAATCAGGGAAGTTTTGTGTGGCTTTTTCTTGCTCGATTCTCCTCCAAATCGGGTAGCGCCTGTGCTAGGGTGGTCGGAATCAGTGGGAGGATAGGATCAGGTATCAGCAGAGGAGGAAGGAGGGCGAGCGCCGCAGCGATGGCGCTGCCCCAATCTTGCCAAAAAATGGCCTACGAACTGCGCAGTAGCCTTTAACTGTGCAGTTAACGGCGGGATCCCGTCCTCCGGGATCACACATCCTCCCGGGATGCCGTCCTCCGGGATCACACCTCCGGGATCCCTCAATCCAGGGTAAGATTATCCTGATCCGCCCCAGCATCACCAAATCAACCAAGGCTTTATCTAATATTCATATACAACCACACAATCTCTCTGTTTTTAGCCTTTATCTAATATTCACATACAACCACACAATCTCTTTTTTCTTGTTCTTTTTAAATCAACGGCCAAGAAAATGTGCACTCTAGAAATACTATTTAGTACAGTCAAACGAATACATCAACCAAATCATAACAAAAAATACAAAGGAAACCCCCTGTTATTGTGCTATATATTCCAATTGCTATAATATCTACAAAAATTTATTACGGCGGCCAAGGCCGCCGCGAACATTTCTTTCCTTCGACTTGTTTTCTACTTTGAATTGTGATTGTTCGAGATAGTGCAAGGAAGTCCCAGTGTGAGAGCATTGATGTGGTATAGCCTTGTTTTGAGATCTTTGAATTCTATTTTGGGTCTTGCATTATATGCATGAATGGTAGAACATGGATTTATGTTTCCCTAGCCCTTATTAGGCTCATCCAAGGACCAAAGGAAAAGCCATGGACATGAGACCAGGTATCATGTATGGTGGCATGCCAAGTGGGAGCACTTTCCGGTGTGGACCGGTGGGGCCCCGCGACCGGCGGAGCCGGGAGCGGGTCACCGGTCCCACCGGAAAGTGCGACCACGTGGCATGCCACCACAACATGGAAATTGGGAGCGGTCCCCCTTTTCTTCCGGAGGTCCGGCGATGGCGCTCTGCGGCCTCTGGCGCTGGACGGCTATGGCGTTCTCTCTATTGTCCGACGATGGCGCTCTGCGGTTATTGCGCTCGGCATCCTCTCAGCTATGGCGCTTGGCATCCTCTGGCAGCAAGTAGGTAATAGCTTAGAGTGATTTTTTCCTATTTTATGCTTTCAGAATGCGTTGGTGCTAATTTTTTCTTGCATGCAGGTCAAATCCCCCCCCTCTTGCAAGGATTCTGATGTTAAAGAGTTTGTGTTGTCATTTGGTTGCGTGAAATCCGAGTTTCTTGGTGCTGCAGCGGCAAAGGGTTGAAGGGTTAAAGAAAATCCAGGCCGGATCTTGGTGTTTTGTTTGCCATATTCTCGTCTTGTTTCTTGTATCCTCTGTTTGTACAAATCTACCGCTCTTGCAGAAGGATTCAGATGCTAAAGGGTTTTGTGTTCCATACATTTCGCCATTTGGTTGCATGAAATCCGAGTTTCTTGGTGCTGCAGCGGCAAAGGGCTGAAGGGTTAAAGAAAAGCCAGGCCAGATCTTGGTGGTTTTGTTTGCCATCTTATCCTCTGTGTTTCTTCTTGTACAAATCTGCCTCTCTTGCAGAAGGATTCTGATGCTAAGGAGTTTGTGTTCCATTCATTTCGCCATTTGGTTTCGTGAAATCCTATCTTGTGAAAATCCTGTGAAATCTGGCGTGAAACAGAGGACTTGGACTTGTTATTACTGTGTGAAACAGAGGACCTGCGTGAAACAGAAGACTTGCTGTGTAAAATTTGTGTGTAAAACTTGTGTTTCTGTTGGCAACCTACTGTAGCCTGTTAATTTTTGTACGCCCGGAATTGGCTTCCCACTTTCCATTCCGGGTTGTAGGGATGTGCCAGATGGCAGCATGTGGCTCATCTTCCGCCCAAAACCGCGACCCAATTTCCATGTTGGTAGTGGGTATAAGTTATTTAAAAAGAAACCACGGTTGGAACCACTAAATAATTTGGTTAAAATGAAGACATGAGTTTGGTTTCCATGTCTTAAATATGAAAAAAGTCTCTCTATCCTTCCAAAGTTTTTGTATCTTAGAGAAGTTCGAAATTGTTATACTTCGTTGATCTAGACTCTCGACAACAACACTTGCAAGGGGCCAAAGTAGCTGCATGCAACGTACTCCTAAGAATGGCTGCCTTATTAGCCACCGAATCATCAAGGCCGTAAATTTACACATTGCTATGTTAGAGAAGGCAAGGAAGGACGCCAGAACAAACCACCACCTTCGTCCTGTCTTAAGGTCTCAAGTTGCCCGTCTACTTTCTTTTCTATTTGGAGCTCGCATGTTTCTTAGTTTCAAGGTTTATTCTAGCATTTTCTATTTTTCGTAAGGACCCCGAGAGCGATCAGTTTGTAGTTGATGCATTTTCGATGCTTGATTCATATGCTCTTAAGTCTTTGGATTTGTTGCAATTTGTCGAAAAGCCCAAAATTCAATTGAATGCATTTAGCAACAGCTCATTGAATACATTCAGCAACAACTCTTTTCTTACTTGTGTTCGTTTGCCAATTACAGGCCTAAGATCAAATTGTTTTATGAATTATATCAATTGGGCACAATTTATTGGCCATAATTCATCTTCACAAATGCAGTTGTTGCAAATTTGACACATTTCGCAGTTCTAGTTATGAAGCTTTAGGAAGGGAGTGAGAAACAGGGAATGCTGAATCGTCAAAAGTGACTTTAGCGTCTTGTTAGGCAACATCATGCGCGATCTTAAAGAATGTTTGATGGTTTAGCAGGTGATCTCCAAAGAATTTGCTTATTAATATGATGATGGGTATCACTTCAAAAGGAAGAATTAGTATGCTTGCCACTAGAAATGACAGCTCCTGTATATCTTACCTGCCGTATATATCTTGCCCCTATATATCTTACCCGCCATCGCCATCCAGGCTCATCAAAACCAAAACTAGCCATGGATGAACTGCAAAGGGGCTTCCGATCGCTTGGTTTTAATTTGCCCCTGATAACCACTTGATGAGCCTGGGCGGCGATGGCGGGTAAGGCCAATAATATACGACAAATAAAAGCCGATCTAAAATCAACGGCTAGGATAAGTGCCCTCAAGAATATTCTAAAAAAATCGTTCTGCAACAGTTATATATGTTTAGAAAGGTACATTTTAGGAAGACACGTGATGAAACATGCATTCGCCCCACTTCGTCTACCTGATGATAGCTTGTGGGTTTTTGAACCTTAGTGAAAGACATCCAAACCCAAAATGCAAACTGCCATTCTATGTCCTTAGTGTGATGGGCTATGCTACACATATGCAGGTTAAACAATCTATTAGGTGGGGTATTTGGCATACTAATTTAGATTTGCTCCAAAAGGGATTTTCGTGCACATTTTACTCCAAAAGCTAGATCTTGAAGAAATTTCAAGCATTGGGAAGTTCTTTTGGAGATTCTTCAAATCTTACAAAGTTTGAATAGATCTTATAATATTTGTTGATTTGAAAATGTCTCAATAAGCAAAAAAATGATTGGAGGGATCCAGGGGGGAAATGTATACGGTGGAAAAGACCATGGTCCTATGCCACTGATGTATAAAAGGAGCGTGATCACAAAAAATGGTAGAAAAATGTCTTCCTTCTGAAGCACGTAAAGGTATTAGGGAGTGTTGGTTAGAGGACTCCTTAAAAAAATTCGAGTCCTTGTATCGACGGATTGGCAACCATTGCAAATCATAGGGTATTTGATTATAAATACAGTGCAACCAATCATTTCTAAGCATATTTGCACTAGTGCATGCTACACATACGGGAGCCATAGGATGGGCAAATCTGACATCTAAAATATATAATTTACCCCAAATAGTGGTGCAAAAACCACCTAATGGTAAGTATGCCTACGTAAAGTGGTCGAACAAACCCCCCTATACTTGAACTCACATGTTCTGTATGCCCAACAAATGTGAATCCTCCAGGCTTCTAAAGCTTCTTCCTGTAGCGGCCCCGAGGATTTTTGTGATGTTCCCCTAAAATATATAGTATAAATACGTATATTTCTAGGCCACGTCACCATACAAGCAGTATACATAGGGGAGCATGGCCAAGTTATATTACATAACTTTACCAACCTTAGGATGGAACCATTTCCACATGGCCCCATCCTATTGGGCAACCCTCTCATTGGGCTTCCTCTCCTAGTTTTTATAATCCCTCCTTTAACTACGAAAAGGCATATTATTTGCAATCATCCTTTGGTTGTAGCCTACCTGCAAAATTGAATACTACTAGTTAAAAATCGTATTGCCCTATATCCCTTCCTTAAATGCTGCTAGATATTCTTCCTCTACTTTACTCCTATGGTGCCTCCCTTAAATGCTGCTGGATATTCTTCCTCCACTTTACTCCTATGGTGCCATCATCACATCACACGCTCTAACTATCTTTCCTAAGACTAGCTTTAACTGTTCATTCTAGCCTAATCTACGCAGCCCTTGTGCCACTCCTAATCAAATATTTATTTCTGTAAATGGTCGTTTGGAAATTCCCATATTTTGAGTTCACAATCCTAAATTCAAAATTTTCGATTTACAAATCCTAACTTAAGATTAAAGATTTTAAATTTAAATTTAAATTTATTGCCAAACATGCCTAGAAATCATATGCGGAACACAAGATGCAAGTTTTCATTTGGAGTGTGCTTCACCAAGTCATAGCTGCTAACAAAGTGGTATATGACAGATGTTCTGGTGACAATGATGACATCTCTCCCAGCTGTAAACTTTGTGGTAATCACAGTGAGTCAGTGAACCACATATTTCAACTGCCCCAGTATCAGAGATTTTTGGAGATGGCTAGATAAATATCTTATGGACCGAGATATTAGACTAGGAAATTGGGCCCATCCAATGGACATTCTGAGAAAAAAAAAAACTCAAGGGGCAAGAGATATGATATTGTTGCTGGAACTCTGGTTTTTTCTCGGATCTTCATATCAGAAATTGATTCTTTAGGCCAAGTTTATTTCCACGACCCTGGAGTTCTTGATTTGCTAATATGTGTATTTTTCAGATGATGTTTCGCCATAAATTCCTGCAAGAAGGTGGTCAAAAAAGAAAAGGGGAACTAAGAAAGAGATGCTTCTTGAAATGATTCAAGGGAACCAGGAAGGTCAGCCCTCCAATCCTAATGAATCCATCCTCTGCTCTAAATAAATACTTTTGCTTTGAACAAGAAACTCAGGGCTTTGTGCTGAACAAAAGCTTGATTACCCGTTGGCCTATTCATACCTGCTTGAAAACTTGACCCCCTTTTCTGAACACTTTAGCCTGTGCCGGGACAACGATACAACCAGGGGAAAAATTAAGCATACTATATATTTTTTCATAAAAAATGGTTTGGCTATTTTTTCAAAATTTTACAGTATTTTATGATATATATTTGGCTAAAGTTATTATTATTATTACATTTATATATATTTGGACTTGGCGAAACTTTTGAATTATGTAACATAAGCTCACAACATAGCTTATAACATCCATAGTCTGAACTGCATTCCATGCAACAACATCTTCTAGATATGGTGATCAAATTGCACTTATCTCTAACCCAGATATTATGCAACCAATTCGGGCATCTAGAGGGATATTGGACCTCTCTGAAGATGCATATATGGTATATGTATTAGAAATTCATAGTTTGAAAAACTATATCACCAATGATGGTAGGTGGGGATGTGTAAAAGTCTATAATAAGAATTCATTTTTGTTTGGCTATTTATGATTTAACGTATAAATATGTAGCATTATAACAGGGGGTTTTTTTTGTGATTTTATACGCTTTTTGGCATGGTTTTCATATGATTTCATGGGCGTATTGCACGAGGCATACTAATCAGTACATCTAGAGTGCACCAAATTTTTGCATGCAATTTGTACAATTTTTGTTTCATCCTCCTCAATGGTTAAGATCAGAGGGCTTACAAAGAAAGCCCTCTTTTAATTCAAACAGATCCAAGGGCTTACAATGAAAGCCATTTTCTCATGAAATTCGAGACAACCGGAATTAGGGCACGGTTAGGGTTTGTGGAATCGATGATGGCAGCTGCTTACTTGGAGACATGCATAGCCGATGGAATAGGGCAATCTCAGGGCCGATTCTAACTATGGTGTGGCCGATTTTAACTGTAGTGTTGCATTCATTGCTTGAAGGGAGAGATTTGAGGCAAAGCTTTTACCAAGTAACAAGATTTTGTGGAATAGCCATGGGTTGTGCTAAAGGGAATCGGTTTTTGATAGGATGATGTTGCCTGATAGGATGTTGTTGCTCTAAGGAAACGGCAATACAAGGTTGACTTGAATAATCTAGTTGGTTCAGGGCCATGTGGTCGTATTGTAGCATCTGACGTTGAAACTCATCCTTCCGCTTTGCTGTTCCTTTTTGCGTTTTTGTTGTTCCAAATTCTTGCATTCGGTTTCCTTTAGAATGCAAGAAGCCATGTTTAATTTTTCAAGAATTCATGCAGAAAGAGCGATATCTGATGTGGGCCGAGCTGTGTTTAGCTGATACGATGTTTTATGGTTAGATCGGAGGTTGCCGATGCCGGGAACCCCATTAACTCGTCGTAGAAACCAGAATCGAGCTTCAAGAACTTGGAGTTTCGCAGGTAAGATCCATGGACTTAAAGGATGGAGATCGTCTGTTAAGTTGGGGTCTTTTTTTTTGCATTTCTAGGTATGGACTATGCGGTTTCGAGGCCGCGGTCTCATACCGTAGCAAAAATGGGCGTTGCAGCTGCCCTCACTGTAATCTGCATGTATATCTTGAAGCAGAGTTCTGGACCTACAAGCACAGATCTAGTAAGTCGTTGTGACTTCATGATTTCTTTGCGTCTTTAGTTGCTAAGAAAAAGCCTACCGTTTCTTCAGCTGTAACTGAATCTCCTAAGGATCTGGTCCATGCTGCTTCAGCAGTTTTAGCAAAAGTATGATCTAAGGTTGTGTCTTCAGATGGTGCCATTATTGCTCATAATAAGGAGGTCCCTTTCACTGCCACGCAAGCTGCAGTGGCTCGAAATATGGTGGAAAGCCTTTCAGTTCCCACATTCATGGTTGGGTACGCTATCAATACTAAAGCATTGGTTGCACTTTACAAACGGGTATGCTTCTGTTCTAACCTTGATGCTTATTACATTGTCATCTGATTGTGCAACTTACTGATTTCTTTTTACCTGGGAAAATGTAGGATGAAATCTTTGCTTGGAAGCATTTGGTCTGTCGTGCAGAAACAAAAGATGCTACTTTTCTGGTCTTGAAACTGGCAATGTAAAAATACAAAGCAAGATCCGTCCATGTTGCCGACCATGGTTAATCGCTGTGTATTGGCAGGTATTGGGATGGTCTCAACTCCTTTTGCACTCCAACAGGGTGGCTGGCTTGGCCTCAGCATTCTCTTATTTTTTGCAATAACATTTTGCTACACAGCGTACCAACTTGGCTGCTGCATTAGCATTAGTGAATCTGTGAATAGCTACCAAGAAATTGGTGGGTATGACTTTGGTTGGAAGGGTCGAGTTATAGTTACATGCTTCTTGTACGTGGAAATTTGTGCAGTCCTTGTTGGTTACACGATATCTGTGGGAGATAATTTAGCCAAGCTATTTCCTGCAGCTGCTCTCAATAGATCATGGATAAATCTTGGGCCTTCCCAACTGCTGTCTATTATAGCAATTCTTTTTATCTTACCAACAGTTCTTATCTGCGATCTGCAATTGTTTTCATATTTATCTATTGGTGGAGTGGTAACATATATGTTCATAGTCTTTGCGGTAATATGGGCTGGTTTGTTCGAAGGGTTTGTTTGTTTGGTTTGGTTTGTTGGAGAATGAGAAGGAACATCGCCATCCCCTGCTTGTTCAAATCAGGTTTAACTTTGATTTTTTATTTCAAAATTCGTGTTTGATTTCCAAATCTTGATTCCAAAAGGTTTAAGCATCTGCATCTGATTTCTTGAGATTATGTTTCCAAATCATGTTCACACTCTATAAATGAAAGTGACAATGCTCAGTTGTGCATTGTATTTCTAGAATAGCTGTTAGAGTGGAATGAATGGTGCGTTGCATTTGATCCCCTGTAAACATGATTCTTGTATTGCAATAGTCAGATTACAGATAATGAATATAATGATTACAGAAAATGTATTCATAGTTGTTTGCAATGTAAAAAATTTGTTTGTCTTGATGTTATTGTGTTTTTTAATAATTAATATTTAGGCCCATAAAGTTTACCAGTTAGGGCCCGAAGGGCCCAAATTTTTTTTTAATATAACAATCAACACACAACACCATTAACATTATTAACATAAACCATTGCATTTAACACATTTAAATTAAAATCCCCCTTAAACCCCCTTTGGTTTGGGTGCATATTCACACGGGGGGTTACACGGGGGGTTCTGAGGGGGTCTGGGGGTTCAAAAGAGGGGGAAATAGTTTGGCGAATCCTAAAAAAATAATATAGTACTTGTTTTAACTATGGCTATTTTTTATTTTTTTAGATGAAATCCCCTTTCATAAAATTCGCCGCAAAAATTGTCTAAACCCCCTAAAAAATCGCCATTTGGCTATTAATATCCACTAATTTTTTCCATGGATACAACCACACCCATACTTCCCTCTGGCTTGCACCTATACTTTTATCTTTCTTGGTGTACTCTAATACTAGCATGATCAAATTAGAACATATGATTCTAGTGCTACAGATGAAGACCTATTAATGGGGCTTGAGTTTGCAATATGCCAACCTGCTGCAAATACATGCATTTTTCAGATTGTAGATATGTTATTTCTTGTTTGAAATAGGTTACACATTCAACAAAGCATTAGTTAAACAATTGGAGGCATTCCTAATGTCGCATGGACAAGCTGTCTATTTGGCCAACCTACTTGCATTTTCTTATCGCAGGCCAGGTAATTTCATAAGCCTCACTTCCTCCGCCTACATTAAGATGCAGAAATGAACATTATTCCCTTACCATTTGCAGACCATCATATGACCTCCAATGCTAAGACTTACTATCAGAAGGAAATGGAAATAAGAAAAATAGAGCAAAGTGTAGATATGTGGCAAGGAAATACCTGGAGAGATGAAGAAAAAAGAGCTACGGAGTAAAGGTAGCAAGTGTTGATGGCTCGAGCTTTTTTGTGCAGTACTCTGATCAAATCCAACGAATCTGAATTGGGCTGTTGAAACAAAAAGGATCACTAAATCTCTTTCTCATACCGTTGTATATAACTTCCTTTATATATTATCTATGAAAAAACATTGCTCCAGATTTTAACATTTCTCTTTCACAAACAAGATACTATACTATATTATCTACCCTGATGGTGCTATAACCGATCATTCCATTTTGTATTGCAAGTCACATCCATCTCTAGGTTGTAATCCAAATGTTTATCGAATATGGCTAGCAGCTTATCTAGAGTCTTCCATGAAAATTGTGTTTTGTCACTTAATAATAATACATGTGCTCCTCTCAACTGTCGGGTTTGATGGTAGAATGCTTGAAAGTATTTTCTTAGATCATTCCTCCATTGATCTCCTTCCTTTAAAACACGTTCCAGTGTTATCCCCCTGATTATAGCTTTGGCAAATACCCTACCAATTCACTCTTCTCCATTGCTTCTTAATTTTCCATATCCCCTACTGGAGCTCCAACATTTTTTTTGTCTGGCTTCAGAGTCTCGAAATTTTACCATGTGGCTTCTTGTGAAGGTTCCGAGGATCTCTTCTTGTTCGCTGTTTATAATATCTACAATATGTTGTGCTATTGCACTTTGCATCATCAATCCAATTGCCCCCTTCTCCCCTAGAAGCCTGCTAGTGACCATCGCTCTCTCCAAATCGCCAACTGAGTGTTGCTCTTCTGCTCCCACTTTCTAATCCACCCTCTGCTCTCCCCTTTCCATTTTTAAATGGGTTGGTTCCCCTTTGAGATACTGACACTAAAGGAGCATGAGAATGCTTTGAACTTTGAAACTATAGGACCCTTAGTATGCGTACTCTTGCCCTCCCTAGAGCCTCATGCTTTATGCTGTGCCCTTCTATTTAAGTAGATCACATAGCAGGGTCATGGTTAGAGAAGTCACACGAAATACAGACTAAAGTGCCCATCCGCATCCATTCTTGCGCCTATTTGTCATGTAATCTGCCCTAGTACGAATCTTCATTGTTCTCCATCCTCTCTGTATTTTACCTTCATTTTGTCTATCAACCCTCAATTTAAAGTATAAAACCCTCTTAGTGTTAGTTCTCTATGTCTTGACATTTTTCTCCGTTCTCTCTAGCATCGTTTTTTAGCAGCACCAGGTACTTGAGGAAGAAGATGAAGAATGGTCAAAGTACCAAGAGATATGCCTGTAGTACATCCCTTGGTGAGCGAGATGTCGTGCAAGTCTTCTGTGGTACCCCACGTGGAGAAGATGGATAGTCTAGCAACTGAACATTCTAGCAACTTTGAAATCATTATATTTTCATGTAGTACTTACTCACCTAGTGGATCGCCATGTATGGGTTAGAGCTTGATCAGATAGGTCCGAGACCTCTATATTATAAGTGTAATGTGTAACATTATTGGCACTACGTGTATTACTATTAAGAGTTTGCCTTCGAAAACCCTTCGAGGTGGGGTTTTTTAATCTTGTCATGTATTGTTCTATTGCATTAGGTCTCATAAGCCGTTTGGTCAATTCTTATCAAATCAATTCAATTCAACACAATTCAAATCAACTCAATTCAATTCCTTTCAATTTAATTCTTGTGAAGAGCTTCCCTAAGAGAAGATTTATCTTGTAAGGCTGCTCAATAAAGTCAGATTCACAAACCTAACTCAATGTTCTAGTTTGCTTTGTCAAGTGCTCCCTCATCCCTTTCATAATCTGTAAATGTTATCGAGTGATTTTGACTTCTTCCCTGCCAATTTAAGCTTTTCCTAATGCCATTTACATTACCACATATCAACTATTGGAATATTGCCATTGTATAGTTCAAAATGAGCTCCAAAGCTCTTACTATAAAAAAAGAAAATTTCTCTGAATTATTTTAAGGTTTGATAGTGACTGAATACTTCCTAGTAACTTCGGAATTTTATGATTCATTACATAATCCATACTGGCATAATACTCAATCTGTCTCATTCTCATATTTCTTATTCAAAAATTGTCTCCACAATAATTACTTTCCATCATGTTCCTCATTAGATCTTGCATTTCCCAATGCTCTCAACTACTTTGAATCAATCAAATTACTATTGCCAACAAAGTAGATGACAGTTTCTTAAATTATTTTATACCATTGACTAGCCCACGAGTTCTATATGACCTCATGGAAGTCTTTTCTTTATAATACAAACATATTCCGTGGCCATCTAAAGGTATATTCTATATGGGTTCATGAATATTCTATTTCACATTGAATGGAGCATCAATAAATTGAGATTCGATACATTCTAACTAAAAGAGCCAACATTGTTAAAGATTTGAGGATAACTAGCCGACCACCACTATGATAAAATAAGAGAATACACGTTAAACTTTGAATATTTATATTGATAACGTGCGCAAGTTTGATCCACTTTACCTATGCCTTTTGTACAATCTAATGCACTAAATACGACACATTCAAAACCATAAGGATTAGGCTCTCTTGTGTCTCCTTGATATACAAAAATACATATGGTGAATTAAAGTGTATATCCTTAATAACATTGTCTAAAGACTTCCATCCAACAATGCTAATGATGAACATCGAAAAAAGAACGCAATAGACCTCATCCAACTGATAGACTTCTATTATTGAATTTCCCTTTTTAGATATTAACTCAATTCAATTCAATGCAACTTAAATCAATAGAAATTTGACTAACTATTAAATGTAGATATGATGTTGTTTCATTGCATAATAAATTAGGCATAGTAATAAAATAAGAAAAACCACATCCAAATGTGTAATTGATTTCTTATACCTTAAGTTATTCATCTTATCTTATCTTATCTTAAAAACTTTCTATTGTATATTTTCAACAAAACAATGAAGTTTAACAAAACAAGAATCAAGATGAGGACAAGGCAAATGGGGCACCTATACCAAGTTTTGGGACTGTCACCTAGAATGGGCAATATGAAGAGCTAGGACCACATAGTATGTTGACATACCCAACTTTATTTCAATTTCCACGTCTCGTCTCGTCTGTCACTATCATCTGCACCCCACCTCTAGATATTACTATTCCTAAGTACTGAATCAAAAGGTTTTTAACATCCAATGAAATTCAAATGTTCTATGATCGTATCATGTGTGAATGTCCAAATAGTATGTATTGCCTCAAGAGTTTCGACATTATTAGTATATACTTATACTCTTGAACATATAACGTTCATTAACCATCCTAACGAACTGACCAAAATATCCGGATATTTATATGAAATCCATTCCACTCCCTTATGGCAATGTCAGGAAATGCCATACCAAGCAGTCTCCCATGGGTCCATTAGACTCTCTCCCACTAGGACTATACCCATCCTCGAGCACCATGAGACTATAGACTACACCCTCCCATGGTGTCTAAGACCTTATTGTCCAACATTATCTAACTCGTACATGGCCTCATAAAGACTCGAACTCGAGCCCTGCTTTGATACCAAATGTAACGCTCCTTAACCACCCCGACCTAACCACCTGCCCAGAACATCTGGATATTTATGAAACATCCATTCCACCCTCTTATGGTGGTATCAGGAAATGCCACACCAAGATCTACTTGAGCGGTTCCATCAGAAGAGCCAATCTTGGACTTCCCATTTTCAACAAGTCTTATGAACACTGTTGCGTATTAAAGAGGAGCAAATCATCAAAATGAGAGCAAAATGAATATTTCTCAAAGATTCCCTGCTTTTTCCAAAAAAGAGCTAAAAGGAGGTAGAAATAAAAAAAGGCCATAAAAATTGTATCCCCCCCCAAAAAAAAAAAAAAAAAAAAACCCCCACCCATTCACCAACCAAAATCACTCATTTTTTTGTGTAAAGAGAGAAGTGACTATATCAAAGTGACACTTTTTCTAAAATTATAATTTTCCTAAAGTATGTTTTTAGAGAAAACCTCTAATTTAAGAGAATATAACTTTTAATTGAAAATTGAAGTGAAGTTTATAACTGAAATTGCAGTATTTTCAAAAATTGAAGATAAAATTCTCATATTTACATGCAAAATTTACAGTCTTTTCTTAAGACTCAGTTATGTGCAAAAGTATGAGGAGTGGTGAGAGAGGGATCCAACACATGATCATATTTGTTTATGCCATCGTCATCACCTTCATTTCTTTCGCTGTCACTTGAGGAAGTGCTTGCGTTATCTTCCTCATCACTATCAATAGAGGTTGACGCGTTGCCACCACCACTCCCTTCTTCATCTTCTTCCTCTTAATTGCCCTGGCATGAATAACTTCTTGTTTGAGCAGTATACAATTTTCAGCAACCATAGTCCCCGTCATCTCTTCCACTACCACCAAGTGATCTGAACCTCTAGGTGGGGCTCCTACTTTCTGCATCCTCCTCTGATGATCTGTGTAATACACCATTAACATCAGTTAGAATAAGAATAAAAAAGTGGCTAGGCCCTGGAATTTTCCTATTCGATTCCAGGCTTTATCATACTTAGCTCCTTTAAGAGTTTTGTGGGCAATTGTCGTGTCTTGTATAAGAATTAGGAGTTTAGCTTTGATCCAGTGCAGGTTTAAAGTTTTCTTTCCAGATAATCCAACAAGTCAATATTCTGCAAATGCTCACTATCCTGGAGCTGCCATTTAGGTATTCATTAAGATTTGCAGGTGCTCCCAAGTTGAGTTGTGAGGTCCAGGTCCAAATTTCTGCAATTTTTGGACATAGAAAAACATGATTCGAATCTTCTGTCATTCCACATCCAAGGGGACAGAGGCTGGAGACATTAGTGTCATATTTGGACCTGGAAAGGTTTGTTTGAAGGCTCTGATGTAACAGGAGCCATCTGAAGGTATTGATCTTTGGGGCTCCATAATTCTGCCAGCCTTTAGCACATATAGTAGCTAAAGTACTTTCCTTACAAGGCCATAGGGTACATGCCCTTGACTGTTTGTTTTCTAGAAGTGCAGTATATATTTCTTTGACTGTATAAGTCTCCTTATTGTTTAGCCTCCAGTTGTTAGAGACAGCAGCCAATTCCTCATAAGTGTTGACCAGTCCTATAATCTTCTTGAAAATCAATTTGTTCAAAGTTGATCCCTTCATTTTCTGTTTTATTTCCTCCCAGGTAACCCATCTGCTATCATCCTCACTTCTTAAGTCCCCAAAATTATGATAATCTGCCATGTACCATTGCATATACTTTTGTGGATGTTGAAGAGCCAAACATCCAACTGCTTGAGGGGCTAGGCCAGGGTGCCAGAATAATTTTATGTCCCTACATCTAGCATCTACCACTGGTGGTCTGTAGCAAAGGGATGCCTGATTCCAAGCTTGCAACATTCTCCTTATAGTGGGGGAAGTGTTGGAACATGGGACCAGTTGAAAGAAGGCAGAATCAGGGAGGCTATGCTTAAGGGTCTTGCTGCCCACAGGATGGGATTCTTCCACCCAATATTTTATTAGTTTCAATGCTGGTGAGGGGAGTGTTGCATATATGGCTCTATAAATTATTTTAGCAGCAAGTGCTTGGGCTTGAAGAAATAGATCCTTACAGCCAAGGCCACCTAGCTTTCTAGGTTTAATAAGGTCAGTCCAAGCCACTTTGTGCTTACCCTGCCAGATAGACTATAGTTGTTTCTATTTTATTGTAGGAATTCTTATCTAATCATTGATGGCCTTATAACGGCCCATTATCTAGTCATTTAGAAAATACAATATCTAAGCATTTTATCGCTCAATTAGAGGGTACTACTAGATGTGTGTAATTTATGTTTTTATTGTTGACACTAATCAGCTTGGCCTTTCCCTTGTGAAGACACATATGCCAATGTCTGGTAACATGTATATTCATTATGTGAGCATTACGCTTATAATTGTATACGGACATAACAAATATATATTGTAGATCCAAATTTTACTTGAGAAAAGTATATATTCCAGAAAGATTCGCCAAGGTTGCTACAACTCAAATTGAAGCCCGAAACAAAATCACCAACATAACTAATCGGAAAAAGCTAAGATTCGCCTCACATTCTAAATTACACCTATGAAAATTTGGGCTTAAGGGCTACCCTGGTGGATCCCGAGGGAGACGGGGTAATGACACGTCCATACCTCCTGCGTAGGATTCCTGCCACCATCGGGAATCCCACGTCAGATGGGCGGCCTCTCGATTGTAGCATGGCCAAAGAGGGGGAATCTCCAGTTCGTGTACGATGGGAGCATCATATATGATCGGGAGACGTCACACCTACAAATATTTGGAAGTGGAGTTTCTGCCATGTACTGGGACAGTTCCAACTGGCTACGAGCAGCAGCAGGCTGGAAAGCATTATATGCCATGCAGAACAATTGTGTGATTGGCCTACTAGTCGCACCTATATAGGGTATTAGTGGAGCCTGTCCATTTATATTGGGCCGAGGTCTGGGGTCTGGTGGTGTCCTTTGCCACCTAGAATGACTTGGAGATGGTTCAGAAAGCTTTCTTAGAAGTCTACAATGCCATAACAAATATTGTTACAGGAGATCGGCTTCCTGCCTCTTCAGAGGAGGGCCCTTGACCGCCAAAGACATCATCTACTTCCAGAAGGTGGTCGGTATGGACGACACTTGCCTCCCTAACTTGGCTTACCGCATGGCAATGGGGCCTCATTGCTTGAAGGCCTGCTGGCAGAAAAAGAGAGCTCAGTGATTGGCAAGATGGAATGCGCAGGAGAACAGGTGCATCTAAGTGCAAATGAAGGCCAATCGCCACAGCTTGAGATAGTACTTTAACATATGTTTCCTCAGCAAGCTTTGATGCCAGAGCCCTTGAGCAGGTCAAGACAAGACATTAGCAGCACCACAAAACCCCACGGCAGAGCGGGGCCTTCAATGACACCCATCTGTCCATGAAAAAGCACAGATCCATTGCCTCAATTTGCATAGGTGCACACATCGCCCCCGAATTAAGATGGGGAGACAAATTAGAGAGCCATGCTAGGACTGACTTTGTCAACAGTGCCAAGTGGGAGCAGTGGAAGACGAATGCCACATCCTTCAGAGCTATCCAGCTTATGATCAAATCCGGGCATGCCACACTGAGTTGGTCAGGCCTGAGGAGCTACTACATGAGATGTTGAGCATGACCTCGGTATGGATGGTGGGATCATATCCTCAAGAGGTCATGGATCAGTGAGATCAGCTATGTCCTCAGGCACTCGTCTGACGTGTGTATATATGTTTCTCATGGTGTATATTTGTACAGACAACTACACTCTTATTTTTGTCACGGTTTTTCATCGCAAACCTTTCAGAGCGGGGTTTTTTTTAACCCGGACAGTAATAAGTCTGTTGCGCCATTTTGTTGGATCCCATAAATCAATTGGTCTTTGTGGATGATAAAAACCCTTCCATTCTATTCTATTAAAAAGAAGGAATGTAAACAAGAAACCTATTAATACATAGATATGGGTCCCTGTGATAATATTATGTTTGAGGACAAGAGGTAAAACCAAACCAAAGCAGAAAGGTATTTTTATGAAGTGAACATAGTTCTTCTCTAGGCCAGCATGCTTATTGGGTAGGAACACATATCAAAGGCCTTAACATTCTAGGCAGTGAGAACTAATCAGTATATAAGACGATCCTTGGGGCGCATGTCGTCGCTCCTTTCACACTACCATGAGAAGTGCATGAATTGGGGCACCAGGGAATATTATTCCTTCAAATGCTACATCGTTCTTTAATAGATTGAGGGAGTAAGATTATCTTGGCTATAGGCTTTTGCTTTTATTGTGCTCTAGAATAAATCTATTTCTGGTGTTGACAGTAGATATTGATTTTTCTTTTTGGCCATGGAATTGGTTAGACATTCAAATACGGTTCATAGCTCCAAATTATCAAGTAGAGTTGGTCCTGTCTTCTGCCTCAAAGGAAGCCAAATTGATTGAAGAGGAGGTAGGTTGCAGCCATTGTTTTCTATTCATGCATATGCAGCTCTAAAACTATCACCTCAAGCTTTGGTTAGCACTTGAACTCATTATCTGTTACCTTGTTTGGAGTGCTCACTTGATATTATTGTCCTAAAAATGTTACTGAAATCTAATAATTCAGAATTTGCCTTCATTATGCCATAGTAATAACTGTAGTTGGATGGTTGTGGCAAAAAGGGACATTTTCGCCCCAGTTCAACAACCTTGTTTACATGATTGTGCTTTTAATTTATAGTCTTTCCTTCAGATTCAAGTCCTTTTGGTCATGTAGTATGGGAGCCTAGAGGGTTGTTTTGGTAACTCTACTCTCCAATGGGACCATGGCATATGGGTGCATATTCACACGGGGGGTGACTCCGGGCAACGAGAGCTGTTGGATAGGCATATTCACCCCTTATTCCTTAATCTATACCGTACGTAAAGTTCCTCGTTTGTGGGGTATGCAAGTACAAAATTTGCTATACTGTATAACAAGATTCGCAAAATACTGTAAGATTTCAAGTGGAATACTATATGGTGTTGATTTCGTACGTGCAAAATACAATTATGAGGGCTCTCGCTGCCCTACGTCACCCCCGTGTGAATATGTAGCATTATAACAGGGGGTTAACTTTTGATATTTTATACGCTTTCCTATATGGTTTTTCTATGATTTTGTTGCTGTATTCGGGTGTGCATACTAAATAGTATTTCTAGAGTGCATCAATTTTTAACCGTTGATTTGCGAGGCTGTGGTTTCTCTTTTGATTTCCACACTTAAAAAAAATCTAAAGCTACACAAACTTTAGGGCTACAAAAACTTTAGGGCTTTAGGGTTTGTTTAGGGCGTGCTCTTGAGTGATAGGAAGGATGATAAAGTTGAGGATTTTATGGGGGACTTGGATCAAGCTGGAGCTTGGATTATAGGCCGTAGGAAAAGTTTTGCACCCAAACCAAAGGGGGTTTAAGGGGGATTTTAATTTAAATGTGTTGGACCCAATGGTTGTGTTAATTAATGTCAATGGTAGTTATATGTTGGTTGTTAATGTCAATGGTTGTTATGTGTTGGGGGATTTAATTTTTATATGTTGGATGTTAATGGTTTGTGTTGCCAAAAAAATTTTTTGGCCCCGAAGCTCACCTGTAGCTTTTGAATTTGATCACAATAAAACAAATAGAACATAAGTAAAAGTTACCATAAAGATAGAGCAGATTGATCCCATTATTCTGAAAGTCATAAAGTTTGCAACACAAAGAAAACCCCCTGTTATTTATGCTACATATTGTTACTTCCGCTACAACTATTTCTCTTTCACAATGACACCATTGTTTATCAATCCATATGATTTTGGATGCTCCATCTCTAGCTTAAAGGTAATGCATGATTCACCTTATGGTTCGATTAAAGTTCCAAACCTACAATATAAATGCATTCTTGTGGCCACTGTTTGACCGATTTATGGACATGGAAAAGGGGCGAATAATAATCCGCTTTGTTGTGTGCATAAGAATCCATTTGTTGATTGAAGCTAAAGGTCGGGTCGCTATGAACAATCCGCAGCCGAGGAATATCCAAGAGTTGGAAGGAAACATAGGGCCTAAACTTGAATCAAAAAGAAATATTAGGAAGGAAACAAAAGGGGATTTTGCAGCACTACATTGTAGAATCAGGAAACCAATACCTTGTAAAAGAAAACATTATGCTAACTGAAGAAACATTAAAAAACAAATACCTTTGTAAGTGTGAGCAAAAAATCCATCTCGTGGTAGTAAAATCCACTCCGGCAATAAGAATCAAAGAGGGCAAGTACACATGCATATGCACACATGCACACACATGCACACATGCGCATGCACTTGCACTTGCACTTGCACATGCACAATACACATGCACATGCACATGAACATGCACATGCACACACATGCACATGCATGTGCACATGCACATGCATACACATGCGCAGTGTTCATGCACAAACACATGCAGAGAAAGACAACAACCCTCGGATTGTTCCAACCAACGAAAATCAACGGCCCATAAAGGGTGCACTCTAGAAATACTATTTAGTACACCTCAACGAATACAACAACGAAATCATAGAAAAACCATGTGAAAAAGCGTATAAAAATCTAAAACTAACCCCCTGTTATTGTGCTACATATTGTGGAAGCATGGAGGAGTGTTGTGGTAGCTTCTCCCTCCATTAGGACCATGGTTTAGTATAAACAACTTGGAATCATCTACTCACCGTAAAAAATACATATGACCCTTCTGTAAGCAAAATAATTCTATCTTCATCATAAAGCAGAGAGATAAGGGTAACTATAGGAATATATGTCTACAAGTATAGACTCATCTCTGTGGTGGCCGAGTGCTTAGGCCATTGGTCATGGGCTAGACTCAAAACTCAACACCCACTGTCTCCCACCGGATGAAGGAAAAAAGGAAAGGGCTTTGGAATTCTATGATTATTAAGTACAACATCCATCTATCCTATGGGCCCAAGGGCATAAGGCTATAATGTGGGTTCAAATCCCACTTGTCTCCACATCAACAAAAATATTCGCCCTAAACAATTATGCAAAATGTAGATGAATGTATACTAGTAATGGGTGCCCGGCGTTGCCGGGCATAGGTACGAATGTAAGTTAATGCGGAAGAAAGTAGGTATTGAAAGGTATATGATGTGGTTGAAGTAGGAAGTTGTCAGAGAGACAATTTGGCTTTGTATAGTGAACTTTGAACTTTAAGTTCACATTTACTACGTAATACCTATTAGAGAGAATGTTTGGCTTTGTATAGCGAACTTTAAAATTTAAGTTGACATTTATTTTGGCACGACCTCTATAACAAAGTAGTCCTACATAGGTACGACCGAATGACTTGCTACATCAGATATAAAATGTGTGTTGCAATTTTTGTAATAATGTCCTATGGGTGGGCTCTAGCTACATGTTAAAAGCAAGGATGTGAGTTAAAAGCAAGGATGTTTGTTTAATTTATTTGTTAGTTGTACGCATAATTATGGCTAAGATTTTATATACAACAGAGTGGAGTTTAGAGACGGTGTATATGCGTATCTTTAAATATGGATAAAAGTTACCGTTATACTTTTTGCTCTAATTGTTGTTATGTAAAACTTTAAGGCAAGTTGCAAGGGTTTGAATTTTGTGTTTAGTTAATGTGGGCATATCAGGTGAATTATGTATTTGGTTGTAATATTGATGCTTAAGACTACACATTAAATGCAAAGATGACCTCTAGTTCCAAACATTAAGGTTTCCGTAAATAGCGGATCTATTCACACTTACTAATGATGCAAAGCAAAATGAGAAGCATAGCGATAGCAAAATGAGAAATCTATTCACACATTGTTCAGTTATTCTGGAAAGGCTGAGAATCTTTATATTGCTGACACCATTGTGCATGCTAAATCATATTTGCTCATAACTGCTTTTAGGTATCGGGCACTTAACAATTTATTATATTGGCAACATCAATAAAAGAAATAATGGGATCCGAATAGCCCTGACTTCTCGAAAAGGAAACATAGCTATTTTAAGTCTCAGCTAAGAATCTTATCAAATACAACAAAATTTAACCATGTGAGACAATGTTTGAGAATGTCTAAATAATCTAGAAGCACAACGTCGCATAACTTTATTGAATAATGGAAGTGATGCGACTTCTTAATGAAACATTGGTAGACCTGAAGTTGGCTGCCTATGAAAGAAGCAAAATACAACATCAAAGCTCTACTCAAAGAAAAGAGCTAAACTACAAAGATTAAAAAGAACCCATGGTCTATGTGTATCCATCTTTTTTGAAGTCGAGAAACATTATTTTACGATACCGATGCTATGCTAGCGAAAATAGACCTAGAACAATACATACCTTATAACATAGCCATAGTGGAAGTGTGTTATGTCCATCCGCCGGGAGAAAGAGGCAAAAAGTTAAGCATCCGCAGATGATCAATGGAGATGGATATTCGGAGATGGATATTACAGGGTCTAGAACATGGGCATATGGGTGGCATGCCTTTTGCTCCAATCTTCACGCGGGTTTTGCATATCTCTGCACGGAATTATAATGTCCACATTTTATGTTTATTGCATGCATATATAAATCGTGATGGGGATCACAATGGACCATGAAAAGCAATCATAATATTGAAGCCCATGCTTATCTTGAACCTGATAGTAAGAGATATATCTACTGCGTCAAAACTACACAGAAATGTCTATAAGCAGTCAATAAATCTAAAACTTCTGGACTGTGGCAGGAGGTAAATGTACATATTTAAAACTTTTACACTAAAACAGGAGGCAGATATATTTCTTATTGATTTTTTCATTTTTTCCAATAGTACATTAATAAGGCCTCTGATGCTCTCTTTACTTTGACGGCTCTAGATCTGGTAATATCTCAAAGTTTATAGTTGGCATTGCATAGAAGCTGCAATTCACATGACATTCTCGAGGGCTCCAAAATAACATGGATGATATGCGAAATTATAAAAGACATTTGTACTAATATGGCTTTGCATACCTCTAAGATGAACCAAGACTGCATTGAGTTTCCTGGACATGAAATAAGTAATCAACTGCAGGAAATAAATATGGTTCTATTCTATTTACATGCAAATGCCTTTCCATCAATTTGCATCAGTGGCAGTGGATCTGCTGGGCATTATATATTGGGTCTGCACTCAAATCGTAAATAAAGTTAAAACCTCAATGAATCACGTTGTAAATGTCAAATTCTTATCGGTAGGAAAAATGTAATTCAAGCAGCATATAGTTGCCAATGGATCTATCCCAAATGGAGATACAGATTCACCTTTTGTAAACACATGCATTTGTTTCAAATGTGTTATTAAATGAGCTTTCCTGAACCTGATCGTAAACGTTATGCTCTATAGTTCATCCTGCAAAAACATTTGAATAACAATGTGTTATGTTAGCCTCTGGATATAAGCTCTAGTATTTCCTTCACTGCATTATCCTTGCACATTAACTTTTGAGAGAGAAATCTATGAAGACACTAAGGAGACTGATAAACTAAGATAAGATCAACTGGAACCTGCATGATGTGGTATCAATCTCTTGGGAAAAACCAGCTTCATGATGTGATATGATATCAATCTCCTGCATTTTTCCAAGTTAGATAAATTGTTGCCCTGCATAAAATGTTGATCAGAATCGCAACTTTGAAAATGCTCGTGATGCAATAGTATTGGAGCTAGCTAAGAGAACATGGACGAAATTCCTACTGGGTTGGAAGGAAGAATTGGTATGAGGTATTGACTGCACTTCGATCACAAACTTCCATTTTATTTATCAAGGGCAGCTATATGTGAATGTAGAGCCAACTGAATGCCAATGAGCTAATTGATTAAATGTTAAAACTACAAAGGAGATAAGGTAATTAGAACATTCAAACCTAATCATGCATTACCTTTTTAAAAGAACTCAGGAATCAGTTCACACTCTATTTTAAAAGCACTCTGACAGTTTCCTTAGCTTGAGAATAGAATGCAGGATTGGCAATCCTGCTCATAAACCTGAGAGACAATCATGGATTATCAGTTACAAAACCTAGCATGCTAACACACAAAGTAATACATTTGTGAGAATTTTCAAAGATATTAAGAATTTGTCAGAGATATTAAGGATGCAATGAAAAGCAAGATGCAAAAGCGTGTAAACAATACCTCCACTCTCACTGCATGTAAAGATTGGATATGGAATCAGTAGAGGATGATATATAGTTACAGCAAAAATGCAAGTGCAGGCATAGATTTGATGGTAAAAAGCAAGACTGCAAGCATGGCTTGATAGAGTGTTCCAGCAGGCTCTCACCTAATTACAGAGGTTGATCCGTCTAAATATGGAGCAAGCTTCTTGAAGTAATATTCAAAGCTTCTACCTGTACTTACTAAGCCAAACAATCAAGAAAAAATCTTCTACTCTATAGTTGAGAAAAAAAGAAGCTTCAATACAGTCTGTAGATAATTTAAAAATATGGCAGGTTTAGAAATATGCAAGCAAATACCATGAACCATGAGAACATGCTTAAGTAAAACTCGGTGTTTTCCAATCTCCTTTGTCATAATATGTGGGGAGAAATCTGCAGTCCATGTGCCATTCTCTATGCAAGTAGATAGAAGTTTTTTTCTAGCTGTCAAGAATCAAGTCTTGTGGCAAGTCGTGATTTAGAACTGTGGCAAATTGGTCAGGTCCAGGGCAGAGGCCATAGCATCAAAATGCAAGGAATGCTCGAGCTAGAAGTATCTGAAAGAAGATCGGAGGCATGTAGGACACTGCATAAGAAGTTGAGGATACTACATGAAAAGTGGATTGTCAAAGCCTTGTTAAACTGGATATACAACTCTCTGGTTTTATATAGACAAATTGTTACTTTCAAAACTGCATTGTGAATTCCATGTTCCTCTCAAACAACTTCTGGCCATGTGCATATGATCCCTGGAGAAGTTAACAGATCGTAATCATGTTAATTTCCAGTCTTCAATAAAATATAGGAAGACAATAAAATACATCATATAAAAAGGAAAATAAATGCCTGCAAATGAGGAAACAATGTAAGACGGGGGACAATTTGATCATTCCAAGCAAGCTATAGTTACCTGTAATTATTAGGATGCGCATGTTTCATATAATTCAACAGCCAAATTAAGATGCAACACCAAAAGAGCGAAGCAAAGGAATGGGAAAAAACATGATAAAAAGATGCGTAACCTATCTCGAACTGGCATGCTTACCATTTGTCTCAACATATCACCCTGTTCCTCGACTCTAAAACAGTGTCCAATATTTTCCCAAAAGCCCCAATAAACCATGGACATTGAGATCTGAAAACCGTCTGGATCGATGAATATATTCCAGTATATGAAGAAGATACAAGGTAAAACTAAGAAAGACAAGACAGAGTGCCTTCCGGCCAAACTCTCCCTCAAGCTCACACACTTTCGATATCCGATAATACCTGAGATCAAGGCTTATATAAGCCTATGTCTACAAAGTACATATGAAATACATTATCGTTACGCATCTAGTCATCCTAATCATTATATGTCTAATGTTTAACATCCCCTTGGATGACTAGATCCCCTTTAAAATTATCCCCTTGAGGATCAAAGATCTGTAAGTTTAAAAAACTTTTCATCCGCTTAAATGCTCGACCAGAGAGTGGTTTAGTGAAACCATCTGCAAAATTCGATTCTTAGTAGAACAGTGCTTGAATAGAAATATAACCAAGTGTAATTGTTCCCCGATGAAGCAGAGCTTGATATCTAGATGTTTGATCTGTAAGTGCATCTTGAAGTCTTTTACATGTGATATAGCCCCACTGTTATCCAGAATAGTGTTTCTTTGGTTTGATGTTGACACCAAGATCCTCATACAAGTGAATGAGCCACTTAAGTTCCTGTGTGGTATCGGTAAGAGCTTTTAGTTCAGCCTCATTGTACCGACACTTACTGTGCTTTGGGACTTGGAGCTCCAGGTAATGCACTGTTGCCAAAGAAGGAAATATAACCTGTTAATGACTTTCTATTAATCAGATCGGTGGAGGCGGATCCGAATCGAGTAGATCTTTAGATGGGGCTTAGAAATTCTGCCATAAAAGAGTCCTTCTTTGTATGTGCCATTGATGTACCTTAACACTTGCTTTGGCCTTCCAATGGGATTCCTTGGGATGAGCCATGAATCTAGTTAAAACTCCAACTGCATAGACTAGATCAGGGCGTGTGATAGTGAGATATAAGAGAGCCCCCACTAACTCACTTTGTATGAAGTGGCATCTGTGTCATTGTCTTGATTGAAATTGAATTTCTGACCTGGATTCCAGGGGAACTGCTGTGGAATTTGAATCTGCCATGTTGAACCTGTCTAGGAGTTCTTTAGCATATTTTTGTTGTGTCAAGTAAATTCCTTTTGTTTGTCCGCCATACCTCAAGGCCTAAAACAAGGTGCATCAACCCTAAATCTGTAATATCGAAATCTCTGAAAATAGAAGTTTTGTGCGTTGAATAAGATCCATAGCATCACCGTCATGACCGTGTCATCTACATATAAAAGAATGATGGCAACCTCACAACCATGAAGTTGATAGTAGAGGCTAGGATCAGCCCCTAGACCTGAGGAACCCTAAATTTTCTAGATATCCATTTATCTTGTGGTTCCAGCAACGGGAGCTTGCTTTAGTCCATAAATGCTTTTGTGGAGTTTGCATACATAATCTGGATGCTCCTTCGACAAAACCTCGAGGCTGCATATACAATTCTTCCTCAAGATCTCCATTTAAGAATGCTTGACTTGAAATCAAAGTGGTGAACTGGCCAAGAATTTTGGGCAGCCAAAGCAAGAACTGCTCTCAAAGTGTCAAGCCTAACAACTGGGGAGAAGACTTCATTGTAGTCAAATCCTTCTTGTTGAGTATAACCTTTGGCAACCAACCTGGCCTTGTATCTCATTTATCGTCCCATCCTGCTCTATATTTTGTTCTAAACAGCCATTTTGCCCCAATGATATTATGCCCTGATGGTTTGGAACCAATGTCCAAGTGACTGTTTGTCCATGGCTTCCAACTCTTCTTCCATTGCCCGAATCCAATGAGAGTGTTTAGCTGCCTGATTGTAGTAGATAGGATCTCGATCATGCAAAACTTTGGTCATGAGAGCAAAATCACAGAGGGAAACATCATGAGAAATAGGCTGGTTGGGTGTACTGGAGTTCATCAGCTTCATTTAATTCTAGAATGGTGAGAGGTGGTGGAGTGGAGGTATCAATAGGTTCGGTGGATAGTCTAGAGGCTCATACTCAGCATAGGGATTGGAAGAAGTAGGAACAGATGTAGAAGTTGAGGGTAGAACAGGATCTGTAGAGTCAAAGAATGGCATAGGAATAGGCTGGGGTGAAATGGACTGAGTAGACTGAGATATAGAAGGGGAAACCGATGGAGAATGTTCAGAATGGTCAATATCTTCAAGGTTAATGATTAGTTTGTCATAATCAACTGGTGTCATAGACTCAGAAAAATCATATTTATCATCTTCACAAAAATGCATGCTTCGAGAAGCAAAGATCTTTTGACTAACCGGATCATAACAGCGCCATGCCTTCATATTTGGTGTTGCTCAAGTTCCCATCAGCCATTTTGACAATGGTGGAATTGTGTTGTTGCAGAGTTGAAAATACACTTTGATTTCCTGCCAAATGTTTAGTAGCCCCTGAATCAATCAGCCAAACCTCCTCTTGATCAAGATGACTGGCTGCAAGTGCCAGAAACTGTTCTTCAAGGTCTTCCACAGAAATTTGAGAAACTTGAGCACTCATTTCTTCAACTTTACCAGAACTTTTGTCTTTAGATTCAGATGACTTGGATGAACCATATTTAGCAAGATCTCTTTGCATTTTTCTACACTGGTGTTTCATATGTCCTTTCTTGTTACAATACCAACACGAGAAAGGTTCTCGAGTTGAAGAAGACTCAGATGACTTGACTGATGGAGAAGAGGTACCTTTTGGTGTTGGAATAATGTGCTTTTCAAGATCGGCAGGACCGCTTAAGTTCTCTCTCCTCTTCTAAGAGTTGTTGTTGCAGATGTGTAAGATCAACCTTCAGATCATGCTGCAACTTATAGAATTTGACAATGTGTCTATACTCATCCGGCAAACCATTTAGAGCATAGAGTATCAACCGAGAATCTTTCATCTCCCCACCAGCTGCTCTGTATTCTTCATATAGCATCTTCAATTTCTTGAGATACTCTACCATATTGGCACAATCCACAAGCCTGAGTTGGTCTAAATTTGTCTCAACAATCAGCTGCTGTCCTTCTCCTTTAATGACACACTTCTTGTGAAGAAATTGAAAAGCAGACTTAAAATCAGTGAAGTCTTTTATGTCCATTAAGAGTCTGTACAAATACAGGCTCTGAGATGATTCAATGCATAAAAATCACTCTTCTCCTCTTCTGGAGTTGTGGGAGACCATTTTGGATCAAGAACGGGACTCAAATCTCTGAGGTTGAGATTTGTCTTGAATGCTTCACGCCAGGTGAAGTAATTTTTCTCATCTAGAACAGGGTTTGGAAATATTTCCGGGGTCTTGTGATACAGCCATAATGACGACCAGATCTTGGTCAGGAATGACAGAAATAACTTCAACACTAGATCAACAGATCTAGCGCAAATAGAGACAAATCCAACAGAATAGTCGCGAAATCCGACACAGATTTATCAAAACCGAGTAAATCCGGCACAATTCCAGCAAATCCGGCACAATTTCAGCAAATCCGGCACAATTCCAGCAGATCCGGCACAATTCCAGCAAATCCGGCACAATTTCAGCAAACTGGCGAAAAAAAAAATTTCAAATCTCACCTTCAATCTTTGTAGAATCCTCCAACAGATCGTCCTGATTTTTAATTCATTTAATCAGGGATTGCGCTTCAATCATCTTGCACTCACTTCATTTGGAAAATAGCCTCGCTCTGATACCATGAAAACCGTCTGGATCGATGAATATATTCCAGTATATGAAGAAGATACAAGGTAAAACTAAGAAAGACAAGACAGAGTGCCTTCCGGCCAAACTCTCCCTCAAGCTCACACACTCGATATCCGATAATACCTGAGATCAAGGCTTATATACGCCTATGTCTACAATACATATGAAATACGTATACTGTTACGTATCTAGTCATCCTAATACGTATATGTCTAATGTTTAACAAGATCTAAGCCTTTGCACTGCAAATTAATGTACGTGCTTAGAATCTCTTTAAGAGAAGAAGGTGATAATACAATAGGAGATAAGGGAACATGAAATTAAGAAACTAAAAGGCAAAGCTTAGAACTGAGCTTCCTGGTTAGTATTTCGATCAACATAATTACATTTACCTATTTCTAAGAGAAAAATGAAACCCCAAACTGAGTTCTACTGAGATTTCGAATCTTACGTAGATAATGCACAAAAACTTTCTGTAACTCAGCAACTTAAAAATCAAGAAACATTAGGCCTCAAATGAAAATTCCAGAAAGGGGCAAATAGATATATTTTGCTTCTTTTGTCTAAATCCACCAAAGCTTAGAACCCAGCAAGAATGATTCCATAAGCACTTAATGAGAATAACAATTTGAGGAAAACAAAAGTCCAGTACCTGAAAAGGGATAAATGAAGATCTGGCCGTATCACCTCTCTCTTCTCTTCTCTTCTCTTCTCAGAAATGTCGGTGGAGCTTCCAATAATCGCAAGGCATCACCGCTTGCATGTTTCTTCTGGTGCTCCAGAGACAAAAAGTAGCACTGTCTGCTTTGACTTCAAATCTCCTTCTGAACATGGCCGGATGAGATGAAACGTTAACCCCAAAAACAATAAACAAAATATTCTCACCTGAACGATTTTAGAAGGTAGCATGACCCAGCTGAGGCCTTCCACCCGTCCTGCATGCTGTCGATGAAGTGTAAACAATAGGATTTCGATGTCCTTAGAAGTTTTTGGAAAATCGGAAAAAATTTCAGGCGTCTCAGAAGCCCAAAACCTTACGATTACCCTCCTAAAATAAAATCTAAAAAGTTTTTCACTTGACGGAAAAACCAAATTTAAACAATAGGATTGGTAGATATAGACAATATTTGGTTCAAAACCAAATGAAGATGTTTTCTCATTTGACTTAAAAGATCTTAAGTGCATCATCAAATGTTGGACAACACCAAGTCTAGTCTAATGAGCTAGTTTTTCCCTCCTATGGAGCTCAAATTCATTGTAAAGTTCTTATCTAAATTTCTGCAAAATCATCTATCTGGATAAATACGGGAGTTTAGAATTTTCCAAGCTTAGACACAGTTAGTTCAATTTTTGCAGGTTCAGAACTAAAATCCTTTCAACTTTATACGAAACGTCTTCATCGGCACATGGGACAACCAAGACTACCGCGATAAATTTCTTGTAAATATTAGGTATCTTCAGGTTTTTAAATTTTCATTTTTTTTTTTCCTTCTAGCTCAATTATTGAAGATTCTAGATTTATGGCTTAGATTGGAAGGAGATTTTGAAGGAACTCTGCTCATAACCACCAAGCAAGCAAAGAGTTTCAAGGGCAACCCACCTTGGTGTTTTAATTGTTAATAGCTTTTAAAATTTCTTGGTGAAAAGAACATCAGGAATGCAAATGTGTATTTGTTGCAGTCTGAAACTAAGCATTGATCAGGAGCTCACAGGCTATTCTTAGCAAAAACCTTGATGCATAGGCGTAGGCTTTGCCATGCGTTTATGAGTTTGAGGTTGGGTTCTCATATGAATCAAGAAACAAAACTGCCATGACGATTTGTTTGGTTTTTGTGCACATGTTGGAGTAAATGCAGCAGAGCTCTTAATTTATATAACTGAGGCAGAACCACAGGGACGTATTAAATGTACTGCAGCATATGCCTGGCTTAGTGGTGGTAGTTCAAGTTCTCCGGTAAGATAAGATGTCACCAAGCA
This sequence comes from Isoetes taiwanensis, assembly GCA_021234155.1. Classification (NCBI taxonomy): domain Eukaryota; kingdom Viridiplantae; phylum Streptophyta; class Lycopodiopsida; order Isoetales; family Isoetaceae; genus Isoetes; species Isoetes taiwanensis. Next base: position 105,605 of record JAJEKV010000143.1, read on the forward strand.
CTGAATCTGACACGAGCTTTGCTTTTTCTTTTATATTTCGGTTTAGAGGAAATGTAAGAAAACAATGTTAGTGGGCCATTTCATTCAACCCTTTAAGTTAACAGCAAAATTTTGAAAGTCTACAAAACAGTGGGCAGAGCTCAGGGCACTTACATGATCAGTCAGTTGGATTCCAACAGCCTCCTCATGACATTTGCCGCTGTGTTTAACCCGGATTATCCCTTGAAAGGAACTCTTAGCTTCCATGGCGCAGACCGCATGATCCTTCAGCAGCGAGAAATTTCTGTTGTTGGTGGTACTGAAGATTTTAGATTTGCTCAGGGTTTTGCTGTTATTGAGACCACCCAGCTTCAGGGTATGAATGTTGTTCTCTTCTTCAACGTTACTTCCGCTTCACTAGAACTTGTCGCATGTTATGATTTCTCGTCTAGTATTCAGAAATGTCGCCCCTCTCTAGGTTGTTGAGATTTTTGATCTTTCATTATTATCTGTTAAAACTTTATTCAATTTTATTTTTATCTCTCTTATCATTTTATTTTTATCTCTCTTTATCAGTATATTTCCCCCGACTTTCGCCTATCGGTTCAATCTATCTCATCCATTTCCACAAAATTTCTTCTAAACTTCGATAGATATAAAAAGTGCTAATGCACTATGGTTCTTGGAAAGACAAGAGTTATATAACCATTGCTTAACTTAGTTGCTATTTACTGGATCAAGAGTTATATAACCATCGCTTGCTACTTACAAATACTATCCAGTTAGCATAGTTGCTATTTTTTGGTGCATGGAACGACAAGGTAACTGGGTGTGTATTCCCCGAAAGATTCACTTATAACAAAGGGCATATGCCATCTGCATTCAAGGGGTGGCCGAAAACACCGACCACTTTATTGGCTCTCGAAACCAAGTTCGCAAACCAATCGGGTTAAGCCCGGGCGAACCAAAAATCGCCGGGCGAACCGCCGGATTCGCCAAGCGAACCCACTGGACGGCGTGGCGGCAGCGGCCGCGCGCGTCTGCGTGGCGTTCCCTACGGGTTCGCTGGCGGGCCAACCCAACCCCGCTTGTTGCCGGGAAGCGCGCTGTGGGCGTGGAAGGGCGTGGGGAAGGGCGTAAGGCTACCGGGTTAACAAGGCGAACCCCGTCTGGCGAAGCAAATGGCAGCGGGGGCTGCGAAGTGCGGCGAGGGCGGCGAGCGGCGGCGTGCTACGGGTTGGCTTGGCGAACCCGGCCAGCGGCCGGGCGATCTGGCTGGCGAGGGTGTGGCGAGGGGGCAGCGGCGTCTTTGTCGGTGCGTCACCGGATTAAAGTGAGCGTGGCGCACTAGGGGAGGGTGACCATCATCCGTTAAAAGACCATTATTGGTGTTTTTTACGGCCGTTATATGCCATTTTTTTTTCTCATTTTCGCCTACCACTGAACCTTCATTCGACCAGCTTGTTTCCTTTGTCGGACGCTCCAGAAGCAGCTCCAGAAGTGGAATCGATTGGAGAACGCGGCTCCTCAGCCTGTCAAAAACAAGTATTTCGCCTTCCTTCTTTCTTTCTTTTGAGCGATTTTGAGTTGCATTGAGCGATTTTGAGTCTTGTTTTGAGCTCCATTGACAAAATTATCAGTGTGCTCGTACAATTGCTTCTAGGTTCCCTATTGCCATCCCTATTGCTACACTTGGTGAGAGTTGCCCATCATAATAAAATATGTTTCCTTAAGTGGGCGCTTCATGGGCGCTTATTTTTATTTGTTGAAGCTTATTTTTATTTGTTGAAGGTTCAGAACTTATTTTTATTTGTTGAAGCTTATTTTTATTTGTTGAAGCTTCTCTTTTATTTCTTAAAGCTTCTCTTCTTGTGACTCATAATCACCTGGAATTCAGATATCTATTTGAGAGCACTCTACATTTATCCGCCAGAGACCATGTCTTACCCGGGGCGCCTCCCCGGTCGGCATGGATGGCGTCCCTTGCCGTTTTAGCCTGCAGAGCGGCCACATGTCCTCGGGCGATCGGGTAGCATTGTCGAATGGTACCCCAAGCGCAATCGTCTTAACCCGCTAGGTATGTTTAGTGTGCTTGTTAACCGTATTTGTTTTGTGACCGGGGAATACCATGGCATTTGGTGCCTCGTCGCGCAGAGGTCACGTCGGGTTGAGGCCCAGTCGGGCCACACCGCTGCCCAAATGGGTGGATTTGCCCGCGAAGACTGGTGTACACACTTTGTGGACAAGATTCGTCAGGACCGGTTTCCGGGATTGACCCCGCGATGGAGCTTGGGGCCACCATCGAGCCACCATGCAGATCAATGGTGGCCCACCGTGACATTCCGGCCACAATCCGCAACCCCGCCGAATTGCGAGAGAGTGGTGTCCGGCGGGAGAGGGCTGCAAAACGTCGAGAAGATCCTACAAAGCTGCATCGTATGATGGAGGCAGCGGCCGGACATAGAGAGAGGCGAGACAAGGCGCAACAACGATGCGCCTACACCATGTCCTTACCCCGAGGCGGCCCTAGATGCCTTCCCCGAGGGGCGGACGCCATGTTTTATGAGGCCAAAGACACAAAGCCAAAGGGGGGCCGAGAGGATGCAGCCCCTATCATGAAGGTCGCGATCCCAGTCGAGCTAGTGCCACGCAGTGGCGCTCAGCAGAAGATCGGGACGCACATGCTATGCTCAATGACCGGGCCATTACCACGACAGGATCGGGTGGCCATTTGCCCACGGAGGAGGGTTGCTAATCTCAGCGCCAATACGGACGTCTCGGCCCAGGGTTATGATGAGTCATCTTTGCCACGGTTTCTTTGGATACGAGCATCCACACTCCAACTGATCCCTCCTTCGCGGAGGTGAGTGGTTTCTGGCGGGAAGCCGACAGGGGAAGAGTTCCATGAGAGGGTAGGGACCAGGTCGATTCAGCCCCCACTCATGAGACATGTCGGCCCGGCCGATCTCTACATGGCCACCCCTCCTTCCATAGGGCTGCTTGGGTGGTGACCTGACCGAGGGGTCGCCAAGTGTTCGATGATATCATGAGGACGGCGATGGCGTGCACGCATGGCACACACCTTGACATCGCCATTTCCGCGACGCAATGTCGAGGGAGCAGAGGCATGGATAAGAGACCGAGCACGCCGGTTTCTTCCATGTACCACGCCGAGAGTTCGGCGGGCACACCATCCGGAGCTACCCGGTGTGTGTACCCATTCGAGGATGGTCTCGGCCTACAGGGACGGCCGGCAGAGTTCCCGAAAGCACTTACGGATCCCGGGCAGGTTGGCATCTTCGGCCCCTTTTCCGAAGAGGTTAGGGTGTTCACGCACTTTTACGCCAGCCAGACACCGAACACCTTGCCATGGTTTTGAAGCGCAGCCGTCCGATGGTGCGCCACTTGATATTGCAGAGGGCGCCGCCGATGCTGGGCATAACTCATATCCGACCTCCTCGAGGCGCGCATACGGCGGACAATGGGAGGAGGGCACATTCAGTGTTGATGAGGTAATGTCGGGTTTATGTTTAGTTTGTATGGATCGGCAAAATCGACCACCGGATGTGCTTGTATGTAGCGTCTTGCGGCAGATGCTTGGAGAGGTTGGCGTCGGAGTCGTTGATGATAGACCCCTTACTATCACGACTATGTTCGGGTCGGTGTCGAAACGTCCCTCCCAGGAGTCGTCTCCCACCTTCTTCCCCACCGAGCATCCCGATCGGGGTGCACTACGCTGGTGCTCGCCCATCGTCACAAGATAAGTGCGCTTCAATTCCCGGCCCGGATGGCGTTGGGGTTATCGTCAAGGATTGGATAATGGAGTGAGCACCCGTGCATGTCTCTTTGGATATGGCGCTATAAGCGTCCAAACTTCGGCTGCATGGAAAAACAGAGGTTAGGGACATCACACGAGAGAGAGTTACACCCTTGTGTACTTACCAAGACTCCATCTTTCTTTGCACCGAGTTAGGATTGTGCCTCCGGCTGGCATCGTCCCATCCGGAAAACCAATGAGATGAGACACTAGTGTGTACATCCTTATATTAACTTTGCACTGCAAGGTTTGGGTCTTCAAAACTTTCCAGTGTGACTCCACGTAGTTTGTTGTGTCAACGTTGGCATGGTTGAACATCCGTTTGTGTCTCTGCCATTTACCATCCCACGTCGCCCCATTCAACCAGTTGTGATTCAAGTACCTACATCGCGCAACACTTTGTTTGGCCCGAGGTCAGGATGATACAACTAATCTACGTTCTGCACTCACCCTTGGATGATGTGGTTTTGTCCGTAGAAAGTTGAAATTGTGCCACCGGGCATTGTAGGCGTTGGCGTTTGGCTCGTCATCAACTTTGACAAACCCAAAAACACGTCTTTTTCTTTAGCATCTCCCGGCCAAAAGGCAACGGATATTTTTGCCACGCGCGCCAAGATGGAACCGGCATGCAAGAACATTGCACCGCAACCTATTTGCAAAACCATGGCTATTGTCTCTAATGTATTGATACAATCAATGCACGGTCAAGATACACGCTTTCGCCATCTTCCCAACAATGTTGGTCTTCCGACACAACCTCGGTGATAGCGATCTCTCCACGGTACCGTCCATGTCAATGGTGATTGACCTCGGTCTGATTGTGCCCATTCCTCGAAGACAAGGCGTAGTGCTATCTTGAGGGCATGTCGTTGGTGCCCTCGTCGGCCTCCACGCCGCCGAGCATGTAAAACACTGGGTACCCCACACCCCAAGAATCGGTTTAACCGCTTCCGTCTGTGGAAACTTCCAATGCATTTGTACAAAGGTTGAATCCATGGGCCAACCACCCCGCGCTCCATCTCACAAACCCAATTTCCAACATCCTGTCATCTTGGATGACTAGGATCCATGGTCGGTCCAAGGGCTCGGCAGCATGCGGATTCCAGGGCTGGTGAAAAATCACCTTCCCGGAGGCTTTCCAATCGTCAATCCCGCTCTCGAGGCTTTCCCCAATTACCCAAATTCCCCTTCCTCTGAGGTGCAATGTGGAGAGATTAAATGATAAAATATTTACGGTGCATATCGGAATGACAAAGTTGAGTGAGAACTCCAAATTCACCTTGTTCCAAAAACTAAGCATTCTCATGAATCTACAACATCATCGTTCTATGGTAAATGAATTTTTCAAAGGAGCTTACCGAGTATTCTCTGCCCGGTAGGCCATTTGCCACACATCCTCCTGCGCCATAGTGAAGTGGCAGATGCGTGACTCTCTCAAGCTGGGCTTCTTGTCATGCGTGTTTGTGGTCCCGTGCTCTTGCCCGTCCACGCAAAGACAGGTCATACCAATACTTCTAAGCTCTAGTCGCGGCCGCAAAGGAGTTCGGGATGCACGCGGGCATGGACCAATCCTCGCATTGGTGAAAGGATCATGGCCCGGTGTGTTCGGTGCTAACGATATATCCGTGCACCATTTCCATTATCTTTCCTTTGTCGCCAAAGCGAAACAAGCATCCTCTGCGGTGGGACCGTCTGATTGCCTATCCACCGGGTCCCTCTCCTGCGTGGTTGCCTCCATCGGTGGCGGGGCATAGTCATCCACAATCTCACCCATGCAACCGACGACGTTGATGTCCATGGACCAAGCGGACCGCGATGAGTGGTTTGAAGCTCAATCACCCTTTGCTTTCGAGGCGGTCCACGGTGGTCTCCTCCATGTAGTTGAAGTCGCTATCCTTCATGGTGCGACCACTCTTTACTGCGATGCACACTTCCATGCATGCGATTATGTATTCTGTGGGATGCCATGGCGCCCTTGACCGATTCCCATTCCTCTGAAATCTTTTCAAAAGTGGCGGTGGGGGCCGATGGGTGCTTCCATTCAAGTGGCCCATGGCAACTAAATTTTGGCTCCAAAACTCCCGCGTAAGGGACTAACTTATGAGGCCCGGTTACGTGCGGTACAACTCAACCATTGGAGTCATCATCAGCGCAAACTCCTCGCGAATATGCGCCTATCGGTACATCAACGACATGGTGCTCTATGGGTGGTCTCCGCTTCTCTGCGGTAGGGGGAGGGCAAGCGGGGGATCGGCTGACACTTATTCGGACGGGTGGGGAACATAGTTTCTTTGTGAGCCTGACCTCATCAACCCATACAGGACTTCGTTGAGGGCATAACCACCACGAGGGGGCAACAGCGAGCCATTGAACTGGGTCGGGGTAGAGACCGGCGGTTCATGTACAAGCGGTTCTTGGGAATTTTTGGCCGGGAGTAACTTGTGGAGCAACGACCCGGCGGGTTTCACCCATCGCCTACATTATCCCCGGTGTCCTCCTCCTAGGCATTGTGTCATCCTCGGTGTCATGAAGGTCATACTCACTATCATTTTCATCCGACATCTCATCAGCCCGAGGAAATCGGTGACTACCTCTGCCATTCTCCACGCACTCTACTTGGAAGACAAATATAAACTACTGCGGCAAAAGTGCACCTTGCTCTAGCAAGCTACCTGCTCTATAGCAAACGATCTCGAATAGATATCTGAGGTACAACTGAACATGAACACAAGCCTGAGTACAAACCTATAGATGCATGGGGGTCTTGACAAAACACAAATAAATCACAAAGCAACGCATTATACTACTTGTTTCCCATTCATAAAAAATATTATACATTGTTTTTGTCCATCCTGAGGACATGACAATTTGATGCAACGACTTGCATCATTATCTGCACATCCAACATCGTTTCATCGTTATTTGGTTCGATGAGCCATTCTACCAGTCATTCCCCGCAGGGAACGCCAGACGTTAAAGCAATCAGAAGCTCCCTTTCACTCATCCTTGCAACGACGGTGAAAGGAGCGGGAGGAATAGGGGGGTTGCTGTCCCTTAGAGGAGGAGGAGGAGGAAGCGGGGGATTGCTGGAGATGTCCCTAGGAGGAAGAGAAGGAGGAGCATTACTGTTAGAAGGGACACATCGTGCGAAGACGGTCTTCAACTGGCGGACCATTGTAACAAGACAGCCAAGAAGAATGGCAACAGTTTTCCACAGAAAATGACAATATAGGGCAATTTCCCTGCCATTGTTAGAATAAAACATTTTAACAAAATATGGACCAGAACAAGAAAAAAAGTGCCCACCAAGTTTCTAATAGAAACTCACTTGAGCCGAATAGAAAGTCCTTCTTGCGGAGATTGGCTTCCGGATCAAGCCCGGTCGAAGTTAAGCTCGGCGCCGAGAGTCGGTTCGCCGACTTAACATCATATATATACCCGAGATTGTGCATTGCTGGCTGCACCGAGATATTCCTTTTTGGATTTGGCTGCACCGAAAGTGTCGACATTGTCACGCGGTGGATTTTCCTCCACCGAAAGATCGCCGAAAGCGCACGGGTCAGGTACGGCCAGCCATCGGGCATGGCCCTGGATTCGCCTGGGCGAACCCCGGGGGGGGCGCTGTGCACCCGCCACCGGGTACGCCCATAAACGCTGCCATCTGGGCCTGCCACCCAGGATTCGCCTGGGCGAACCCGGTAGGGTGGCCAGGCACCCCCTGACGCTTCCCGGTAGCGGCCAGACGGGCTGCCACCCGTGATTCGCTGGCGAACCGGTAGGGTGGCCGGGCACCCCCGACGCCCTGGCAATGCCGCCGGACATAACTTCGTTAGGGGTTGGCTTTGGGCGAAACCCGCAAGCAATGCGCTAAGTAAGCCGACACCCCGCCATCGTCTGCGACCGGGTTCGCCTGGGCGAATCCGGTGGGTTCGCCTAGGCGAATTCTCAGGGTTCGTCCAGGCGAACCCACTTGGACGCCCAACTTCATTTCGGGGGCCATTCGAAGCACCGCGAAAACACCCCTGGTATACTGACTTATGAAAGTTAATTTAACCCCTAAAGTATATAATTTACCCCAGATAGTTCCGCAATTTCTTATTGTAATTGAGAATAGCAAGTGGCCCCCAAAAAATTGTAGATCCGGTCGTGAAGCTTGAGTTACCCCTCTTTTTTTTTTTTTAAGGACGTCAGACTTTATTAATAACACTCTACAATACATAATACAATGCAGAGACATGAATAAAAAAGCCAATGGATAATTAGATCTAACTGAGCAGGGCCACCCATCCTCGCTACTAATATGACAAGGAAACTCCAAATTGTTAAGACGAAGATCAATCACTTTTTTCTTGCGTGTAAATTCTAGGATTTTGATCTGGCGAGACATAGTCCCTGGACCACAAATGAAATTGAATTACTACAATAGTAATGCAAAACAGATTTGATATAAAAAAAAGGCATCAACATATCTTATCCAAAATAGATCTAAAATAACAAGGTGCTGCGCACGGAGGGTTGCCCTCCGTGGCCTGAGGGTGAAGTGGCTTAAATCATACTTCAATTTCATGTTTTCACAATCAATCAACATTGCTACTTCAAAACAATACAATACTTGATACCATGACATTATGAATATTGGCCTGAAGAAATCTCTGATCCTCATCCAAGTTATAACATGCATGTTGGATGGACATTGGAAAAATAAAAAAAAACGTAGACTGATGGCACCCAATGCTTATTGAGTCCAGTGTTCCAAAAATTATATGGACTCTGTTATCTTGTATGTTGTACCTTCAGTGGCCATATTTATTTCTCTGTGCCATCAGTTAATGAACACTTAGTAATTTGAAGAGGCTTTATCTTTTGCAAACATGATTAAACCCAAGCTAGAAACCCCAAGTCCCAACAGCCCCAGCTGTATACTCAATCAGTACAAAATAGAAAACAATGCTCAATTGATTCGGGTGTGCCCTTGCAGACTTGACACAGATGACTGATATTTGGCTTGAAGGAGTGAACACGAACATTAGTCTTCAATGCTCTATGCACAATCTGCCAGAAGAGAACTAATTGCTTTGGTATAACGTTCTTGTCCCACACCCTAGACCAAACCAAGGTGTATTTTGCTTCAGGAACTCTTAGTTTCCACTGTGCTAAAGGGGGAAGAGGAGGCTGCAATATGAGATGTCTATAACAGGCCTGAACAAATTGCTTTTCCCATGGAATATCCACTGTGATTGTCCACACACGCTCATTGGCCTAGTTAGGCTGCAAGGGAATATTATCTGCAATATTTTCCCATATGTAGTCATCTAGACGTGTCAATCCATAGGTGTCCCTAAACTCCTGCCATGAGCAAAGGCACCAATTGAAATACCAAGCCTCGAGGTGGACTATGCCTGCAGAATCCAAGTTGCAGCTTCCAAATCCAAATCATTTGCATAATCAAGAACCAATGCTTGCAAATAGCTATGAAAATCCTTGATTTCTAGGTCTATGAATTCAATTTGCAGCCTCCAGAATCGCAAATTGCAGATTTAGAGTCGATGGAGGTGTTTCCAAACTTGCTGTGAAAATCGATAGGGTTGATGGGAAAATGGAATCGAGCTCAGAGGAAATTTATAGGCAAATCGCAGATCACCGCTGTTGGAGGAATAAGTTTCCAATATGAAATACAAAAAATACAAAGGCATTTAATGACATATTGATTTTTACATATGCAAATACATTGACCGAGGGCATTCCATAAAATTATGAAAAGTTAGGGGTATGTGACAAAATTCGTCAACCCATAATGGTATTTTGTATCCAGAATTTTCTACAGAAAACCAAAGAATCTGTAGCAATGTTCAAATTGCCTAGGATTAAAACTTCATGGGAAAAACATAGAGCTTCTTGCATACACTTCTACCAGCATATCATATGACTAACATTCAAGAGGAATTGAGGATTTTAATATGAAATGTGGCTAACAAAGCAAACCTGTTATATGATACTCATGATGCCAAAAAAAATGCCACATTGGATGTAAAAGGGTCTCATGCAACGTAAGATTTTTGAACGGGTCACTTGTATGAAACTCGTGATGCACATAAAAAATGCCACATTTGATATAAAAGTGTCTAATGTAACGTAAGACTTTTGAATGGGTTACTTTTAAAAAGTGGCCTGCTTTGCGACATATCCTATGCAAAATCCACCTTTTTAAGAGACATTCCATGATTTATTCTTTGCATGTGGTTCTGCAGGTTGCAGATATCAAACAATCCACTAACAGATACTAGATGTCTCTAGTAGAGATGTATCAAAAATGGACTCGCTTTGGGAGTATAGGACAAGCAAATTACAAAGCAGTTTTTAGAATATCTAACAGGGATTTTTTTTCTGTTTTTGTACTATTTTCTCTAAGGTTTTCATATGATTTGGTGGTCGTATTCATCCAGGTGTACTAAATAGTATTTCTAGAGTGCACCCTTTTGTTAGCCGTTGATTTTAGAAAAGGAGGCAAATCCTGTGGTGGAGGCTTCTTTTGTGGTGGGTGTGAATATCCTCCCATTATTTTTAGGGTTTTTAGCCAACACAAGGGTTAGAAGGATTTGATGAATGGAAATCGTACAGAGGGATTTACTCCGGCATATTATTAGGTTTGATCGGCTATGTCTAGTATCATCATTACTGCAAAGGTTTTTCCCTTGAAAACCTTTCGAGGCAGGGGTTTTTTAATCCTAGTAGAAATGATTGTACTAGCCCATTGTATGGGTCCCATGACCTATTGGTCTCCGTGGACGTTAAAAAATCTATTCTATTGTATTCTATTCCTTCTGTGTGGCCCGCACGCTGCCTTTGCTGCCCACCTTCTCGTGACTTGTTCGTCAAATCTGTAAGTGGGTTTTAAGTACTTATTCCTTTTAAACATGGAGGACCGTGTTGAAGCTTTGCTCCTCCTTCCTGATGAACCTGATATGTTTGAGGGTAACACCAATAAAATGCCAACGACTTTTGAGGGTTACTTCACTTCAATTCCAAGTTTTTTCTTTGGATCGCCAATGTTTTTATTCTGCCATTCTAATCTGTGCTCTTGGGTCAGTTATGGATTACTGTCCCTTTATCGGAAGCTTGGCAAACAAGTTAGAACTTATTGCTACATCACAAGGGTTTTGGTTTACTCCATCGTTCAGGATCTTTTATGTCAAAGTTCCAGAGAATATTGTGGCCAATATATTCCAATTGCCCTTTTTCTTAACTGCCAAATTAATGGTTTCTTGTGGAGTTGCAATGGCCTATACTGGCAGAAGATTTCTTTCTAATGTTCCCAAATTGTGGAAGAGACTTGCAACAATATATTTCTGGATCTGTATCATACTAATTCAATTCCTTATTTCAATTGCTCTGTTCATAGCATTGGTTGTTTTTACATTCAAGACCTTTCAATTTTCTTCAGACATGTTTTTCCTCGCATTTGTGATGGTTGCCATAATATTTTCTGTGGCATTTGCTCACTTGATGATTGTGTGCAATCTGTCACTTGTAATATCTGTATTAGAAGACTGCTATGGTGTGGAGGCACTGTCTAGAGCCTATGCTTTGGTGAAAGGAAGAACTCAGGTAGCTCTTCTTCTGTTTTGAGGGTTACTTCACTTCAATTCCAAGTTCTCTCTTTGGATCGCCTTTGTTTTTATTCTGCCATTCTAATCTGTGCTCTTGGGTCAGTTATGGATTACTGCTCCCTTTATCGGAAGCTTGGCAAGCAAGTTAGAACTTATTGCTACATCACAAGGGTTTTGGTTTACTCCATCGTTCAGGATCTTTTATGTCGAAGTTCCAAAGAATATTGTGGCCATTATATTCCAATTGCCCTTTTTTGTATTGTTTGCCTTAACTGCCAAATTAAAGGTTTCTTGTGGAGTTACAATGGCCTATACTGGCAGAAGATTGGTGTTTGTGAGATTTCTTTCTAATGTTCCCAAATTGTGGAAGAGACTTGCAACAACATATTTCTGGATCTGTATCATACTACTTCAATTCCTTATTTCTATTGCTCTGTTCATAGCATTGGTTGTTTTTACATTCAAGACCTTTCAATTTTCTTCAGACATGTTTTTCCTCGCATTTGTGATGGTTGCCATAATATTTTTTGTGGCATTTGCTCATTTGATGAGTGTGTGCAATGTCACTTGTAATATCTCGTATTAGAAGATCGCTATGGTGTGGAGGCACTGCCTAGAGCCTATGCTTTGGTGAAAGGAAGAACTCGGTAGCTCTTCTTCGTTTGTCTTGAACAATTTAAGCATGGCATCTGTGGGCCATTTATTCCGGTCTGAGGATGATTGGGGTGCACGGATACGGTTATAAGATAGATCTTGGCTTCAAAGATGTGGAAACCCCCTTCTTATAGGGATGTACACATTTCTCAGCTTGGTTGATTGTATGTCGAGTAGTGTGTTCTACTTCACTTGTAAATCACGGAGCAAAGAGAATCAAGACACAACTATCTCTCTAGTGGACACTTCAGTTTAGCATGACAATTGCTTATGGATGAACTAGTGTATAGTTTCACCATGAAATACTGCATACTGGGCCAGAATAAGGCTCCAAATTCTATGAATTGGCAGGGAATTGAGATTACAAAATGTACTCATAGTTGTTTGCAATGGGAATAATTTGTTAGCAGGGTTGCCTAACCCCCCGCCCCACTTTCCTGCGTTCTGAGCTATGCCACGTGTCCTGCCACGTCGGCTGTTTTCCATCTCAACCATTAGTTTCCCTAATTAGTTTCCCTAATTTCGCATCGGACGGCCATGAAAATTAGAAAGTACTTGAAAAATCTTCTTCTCTGTTCGTGCGCGGCCGATCCGTTAGGGTATGGGGTGTTTATCTTACTTCCTCTCCTTCGACCCTCGCACGAAATGGCATTGTGAAGATCTTAGACTAATAACAAGTTCATCCCTTTGCGTGTCTATCAGCGCCAAGAGGTCTGCAAAACCTCTTCTCTCGGTATGTTTTTCTGGTATGTTGCTACAGGGATGTCCTCTTGCGGCAACTCTATCTTTAAGGAATTTCATCTTGTCAGATGGGGTACCAAGCCTCGAACATATTTTAGCCATGAGAACGTGATCCACTTTGACAATTATACTTCTCCGGCTTTTCAATGAGTAGGATGCCCAGAGCAAGGGTTCTAGGTAGAGGATGGGATGAATATTTGGTAAACCAAATCCTATCAATGGGTATAAAAAGTAGTTTTTTCATTGTGTGGGCCAATAAATTGTGATTTTAGAAGGCTATGCTTGGCCGTTTTTTCATCATTGCTAAAATTTTGTGTAAGTGAGAGTGAATTGGGTACAAGGGACAACGGCCGGAGTGCTACAGGGGGTCTCAAAAATCTTTAAAGTGAAAGCTTCTATTGAATCTTCACAAAGGTAGGCATCATTTGCTCTCAAGTTACCTTCCTTCCTCGATTCCATTTTTGCAGATTTCATCTGTTTCTAGAGAAAAGCATCTCTTGTGGATCTTCTTTCTCACATTTGCCTTATACTATTAAGCAATAGTCGGGAGGAAACATGCAATAGGGCAAAAGCAGTTGAACATGCAATAGGGCAATATTCAAATCAAGTTATAGAGCCATAAGCATGTGTTGCGAGTTGACATAAATGCCAAATGGGAAGTCTTTGGGAGATACCAATTCTGACCGAAGGCTATGCAAGTAAGTCATTCCATAGCCACTTAGCGTGTGTTACGCTCCGGTTTACAAAGAAAAACATGGCTCAGGAGACAACATGCGAGGGCAATATACATTTGCATCTACTCCAAGCTGTTTTTGAGGATCCAATGTCCAAAAACACTTACCAGTGGGTGAATTAGTAGTCATTTTTATATTCAAGTTTTAAATTTAAAGCCTAGCATGTACAAATAAGGTCTGACTTCTTACAAAAGTGATATTTCCCCAAGAAAAATCGGGATATTGATTTTTGCGGATGAATGGCATTAAATGTGGCCCCCAGTAACTCCGGGGGAAATTTGACTTATGGCCCGTTCGGCCTCAACCGATACTCTTATTTTCAATATGCCAAAGAATTTGCCCAAGGAAGGAGAGGTCAAATGGTGGAAATCCCATTGGAAACGAGGCCGGCTTTAAGCGAAGAAGAAAATACTGAAATAGAAACTCAAATTTAGTCTTTCCTGTATGCTTACAAAACAGTTGTAATTGCATAATGTTTCTACATCAAATTTTCCGATCTTAGATTGCACCTCAAGTTGGTGCCAATTTTCTTGGTGTTTTGTTGCTTGGATGCATAAATGCGGGGAAAGCATTAAACGTTCTTGCCTTTAGGGAGGGCCAATAAAATGGATTTTGCACAGATTTGAAGCATTTCGGACTACGAGCATGTTAAAAATAGAAAAAAGATGTACATCTAGTCAAAATGGTTTAAGAAATAAAAAGGTTAGTTTGTTACCTTGCTTGAATGACAGCAGAGATATTAACATAAAATGGAAAGTTCACGCCTTTTGCAAGGTCAAGTAATTTATTTATATAAGGTAGATCAAGGTTTCCATATATAAACTTGATTCATCTTCTTATCAGGTGGAAGAGTAAAAGATGAAGCTTCTTTACATCATCGTTTGTGTGGTTCGAAAATATGATATCAAAGGGATGATGCAAACATAGTACCATGATACAAGAAGGTGGTGTATTAGTTCACATGAAGTGAGTCGATCCTTTCTGAGAATTGTATAAATGCTCCCTTTGGAGGATAAAACACTGTTCAATATTATCTTGCTCTTAACATTTACTTCAACGTCAATGTTTTTTATTTTGGCTTAAGAGTGCGCATTCTTTCCTGAAGCAACGCAAGCAAAATACCCATCTTTAGGCCTTCTCTGCATCAATCAGAGTACCTTGTACCTTGAGCTCAATGCACTGTACATTGTACTTGATACCATTATTGCTAAATTTAGATCAATATTTGCACTATGTTATGGGTTTGTACATTGGCATGCATGAAAGTCAATGGCACATTGGAAATGGACAATGGCATTTATGGTGGGGTTTGTACATTGGCATGCAGGAAAGTCAATGGCACATTGGAAATGGATAATGTCATTTATGATGGGTTTACATGAACGTTTAAGGAAATCCAATGGCATTTATTGTCACTTACATTGGCATTGGCATGTAGAAAAGTCTATGGCACATTAGTACCGTAGAAAGTCTTAGCTTTGGGTTCACATTGTAATCAAGAAAGTTATTTGCACATTAAGAATGGAGAATAACATTTATGATCCATGCTTGTAGCTGGATGTCTGATTGTGCAGGTTGATTTAATTTAAGTGCGGGGTTGATTGGGAATCCAGGAGAATCTGGTCTATTAACGAAAAAAGTTCATTTTCTCATTGTGATGTTGCCAACCATTTTTGTTCAAATAAGCTTGATTTTGATACAATATGTTTTGAATCTTTCTCATGCTCTCGAGAATAAGTTCTGTTTTGATGAATCATATTGAAGAGATATTTAATGCATAAAGTTATTGAGTTCCATGGGACTTCAGGCCATTTTGTGACACAATGGAAGCTCTACCAACAACAAGGATCTTTTTGGAAATTCCTACACTGCATATATGATGCTTGTACAACAAGAATCTGTGAAGGCTTCTGTTGTTCAATGGTGGCACATACAAGGTATTTTAGGAACGTATTAATTGCTTCTGCTGATAAACATTCAGATGAGTCAAATGTAGTATTATAATTTTATGCCATGTGGATATGCCAGCTACAAATACATCAGATATCTATTTAGCTTTTGTAGTCTAGTCTAATTAGTCCATAATTTTCTCTGCAACTAGCATATCTTCACTTCTTCAATTTTTAAATTTGCATCTATTGCAGATACGTTTCAGTTATAACTTAGAGAAGGTACAATGATTGATGTAGAGCCATTGCAGGTTGTGGACCCTTTTCCAAGGTTGACATTGGTCGCAAACAGGAGATGCGAAAGGCATCATGGTCCACATCGACAACTCTCCCCAACCGCAACACATATATGTCAAACACAATAGAAGGCAACACAATAATGGTCGTGAGAAGGGCATTCATGCCAGGTCTATTGTACGCGATGTTGTCACGAATAAATGACAGAAAACAACTGTCGACTGTATCGAGCCAAAGATCCACGATAGAAGGCAATGCAATAATGGTCATGAGAAGGGCATTCACGCTAGGTCTACTGTACGTAATGTTGTTATGAATAAAGGACATGAAACAATTGTCCATTGTCTCGCCCAATCACGACAACGCGTGCCGAGCCAAATAAAACACTGCTAATATAGCAGCAACTGCACACAAGGTAACTGCCATAACCTTGCAGTTTAATGTACTCGTCAATCGTGATAAATTTTAGTTACATCAAGTAAGTGGAATTGCACCCTCTTTCCCTATCGCGCATATGTATGTGTAGTTGCACTAATTCTAAGCGCTAAGAACCTTTCGGTTAGGTATGCGATAGCTCATATCAAAATCACCCCAACAACTACAAAAACTATCCAACATGAAAACTACATATACGCATTAAATCTACAACCTTGCAATGCAATGTACTCGTCAATCATGAAAATCTTGAATAACCTGCATCAATAATGTCATCAAATAGCCCTATCACATAGCATTCAAATCCACGATACCTTCTAAATGCCATCGTACAGCCCCATCACATGGCACTGAAATTCACACCCTTTCCCTATAGCGCCTCTATATGTATAGCTTCCACTAATTCCAAGCGCTAACCAACTTTCACTTCATGTCTTAAACACACAAACTCCACAAGATACCACAAGACAATCGTGTCAAAATAAGCCTCATCAATGTAGCTACTCCATCCCTGCCCTAACCTTCACCCCAACCCTGCATTTCCGCTAGTTTGTCTTGATGTTATTGTGCTTTTTATAGTAATTAATATTTAGGCCCATAACATTTACCTATGTTTGCGTTAGTTAGGGCCCGAAGGGCCCAAATTTTTTTTTAATATAACAATCAACATACAACTACCATTAACATTATTAACACAAACCATTGCATTTAACACATTTTAATTAAAATCCCCCTTAAACCCCCTTTGGTTTGGGTGCATATATTCACACGGGAGGTTACTCCGGGCAACGAGAGCTGTCGGATGGGCATATTTGCCCCTTATTCCAAGATCTGGACCGTACATAGCGATCCTCGTTTGTGGGGTATGCTTGTACAAGTTTTTGTATGTACTGTATATTAAGGTTTGCAAAATACTATAAGGTTTGAGAGAATGTACTTAATGGTGTTAATTTTGTACATGTGTTGTAAATATATTTTTGGAGCTCTCGCTGCCCTACGTAACCCCCCGTGTGAATATGCACCCAAACCAAAGGGGGTTTAAAATGTGTTAAATGCAATGGTTTGTGTTAATAATGTTAATGGTAGTTGTGTGTTGATTGTTGTCCGTGTGAATATACTAGGTATATACCAGCATATCCTTAAAATATGCTAAAAACCCACTAAGCGAGGGCAACCCAAAAAGAAAAGTAAACATCAATGTACCTTATGCTAGTCAAATGTCCCCTGCTCACTCCGTAAATATGATGGTGCTTGTCACGCAAGTCCTAGGTCAATAAAAAAAATAGAAAACATAAAAATAAAAATATAATAAAAGGCTAAAACATGTATTGTTTTTTCTTTTTCGTTGTTTTTTTCCTTACTGTGGCCAGGGACTAGTGCCAGCGGCTGTATCCTACCGGATCTCCCCTGTTTCTCCTTCTGCTTGCTTTCTATTTATGGAGGTCGTCTACTTTCTGCTTTCTTTTCTACCTATGGAGGCCAGCGGTATTTTCCCCTGTTTACTCTTGTCTGTGCTATAATCTTCAGCCAACCTCCTCAATCCATCGCCATAGGCTTATGTGCCAAAGGGGAGCCATGCAGAGGTAAACACATATTTGAACACAGAGGTAAACAGAGATGCTTCAGAAGACAGCAACTTCACAGGGATTTATTAGTTTCAGAAGATAGCAGCTCTACAAGGATTTTTTAGCTTCTAGCGATTTGTTAGCTTCAGAAGACAGCATCTTCCTAGGGAAGCAAAGGAAAAAAAAATGCATGAAGAAAGGAGGAAGGAATGTAAGTCTATGGCTCCGGCAATATTCTGTATGCAAGAAAGGCTTTCAAATCACAGGTTTTTTTGCAAGTCTGGTATAGCATTTCAAACAGATAGAATCGGCCTTTGTTAGATTTGCAAGATTTGCAGCTGTGAATATAGGTATTCAAGACACATAAGACAAAAGGGGAGCACAGTTTCTGGATAAGGCAGCAAACAGAGGCCCTAATAACTTTGTTCTGGACCTCAATACTGCACAAAACTGCATCAGTTATGTTCAGTGCCATTCTGATTAACTATTGATGTGCTTAATTATGAATCTGGTTTTTCTTTCTT
Organism: Isoetes taiwanensis; assembly: GCA_021234155.1. Classification (NCBI taxonomy): domain Eukaryota; kingdom Viridiplantae; phylum Streptophyta; class Lycopodiopsida; order Isoetales; family Isoetaceae; genus Isoetes; species Isoetes taiwanensis. The sequence continues at coordinate 123,847 of JAJEKV010000143.1, forward strand.
GCTACCTATCACACATATCCAGATTTTTATTTTTGGGATCAATTCATATTTTTATTACAAAAGCTCTACTTAGTTTCGGATCAATTCATATTTTCATCACAAAAACTCTACCATCTCTATTCTTCATAAAGCCACAGAAATCAACTTGCACTTACACAATTTCTGTATTAACTTGGAACAGAATTACATCATGATACAATCTTCAAACCTGGAAAGTATAAACCAAGCCCATAAGCATAGAAACTACTAAAGGATTGCAAAAAAATTGGATTTTTCTAACCAGCCTTGAAAATTATGGAATACGATAGAAAGTTACCTTGAAGAATATGCAATCCAAAGTGGTCCTTTTGCTACATCGGGCATCTGTGAGGGAAAGAGTTTCGTGATAGTAGCACATATTTAAAATAATTTAAAGTAGATATTACAAATTCCGGGGAATTTGTACCGCCAATTACTGGCGCCGGCCACAGCCTATGCCTCACCCACCTCAACCAACACTGTGCGCCCCCAAATAACTCCGTGAACGTAGATGCAGGAGCCGCAATGTGGTAGTGCGAGGCCTGCCGGAGGAGTCGGGAGAACATCTCACTTCCCAACTCGAGACACATATCTTGGACCGGATGATGTTCCCAAAGACTGCGGACCATTGTAAAGGCGAAGTCATGGAATTCGCCACGATCGTGGTCATCTTCACGCTTGAGAGCGTGCGGGCGGGTGGCCATCTGCGGCCGAGTAGGAAGTTGAAGGGGATGGCTCAGACGTTGGCCGGGACTTGACCCCAAAGCCAAAGAAGAGACCCGGCGGAGCTGGCCAAAGTCGAGGACCTACGCGCAGACATGGAGTGGCGGGGGGCTGGTCCGGGAAGGATGCGGGAATTCAGCAGCCAAACAGGGGATCACGGGCACTCCGCCCCTCGAAGTCCCCTCCGAGGGGGCCCCAGCCGCACGCATCCACATCTTCCGCTCCCCGGGACCACCACTACCACCGACTGGAAGTGGCGATGCACCGCCACTAAATAGGGATCGTGCCTCGGCGGGTATCCACGAATTGCCGGCTGGCTTCCGTGGCGAAGGGGACAGCCTCAATTCCGTCGCCATGGACATGGACCTTATCTTCCCTCATGAAAACATGGGAACATCTTTGTCACAAGGCTACCCGATTTGCCGTGATACCGCGCTACTCGCCTTCAATGAGTGCACCGAAAACGAGGACACGGAGGAATTGCATGTTACTACTGCATGACTTTGGCCCAATCGGTCTCCCCCTGCAAAGTGACGGTGCACAACAGATAATACGGGTAGTGCAGTGCGTAAACGGCGATGGCACCCTCTCTTTGTGGCGGCTTGCTACTTCCCACATGCCGAGAGCAACTTTTACCACACGCGGATGTGGACAAAGGGAGCCCTATGTCGATCTATATGATGACATACAGCATGCATAATTGGGCAAGGTCATGTTGCTTGGAGATTTCAATGCGCCACCATGGCAGAAAGATCCCAAAATTCGCACCTCTAGTCGAGGATGTGTTGCAAATGGACCCCGCAGATGGTTTGGCCAAGTGCGTCCGATGACGCCCGGTGACACGGTATGGCCCCGGTTTCACCGGCCGCTTTCGGGCGCATTATCTTTTGACACGGTCATTTGCAATGGGCTAGCACGGTGGCGTCCTCCGGCCGCTTCACTTGTAGACGGAGAACCAGGGGGCGGCACGGTGTGGTGGATTACATGCTAGCGGACGAGCAATGCCTACACTTGATCACTTTCGCTTGTGTCATGGCCGGACGAGGAAGTAGACTCCCACCATCAGCCCCGTTCTTGCGATAGATTGGCAGCCAACCGAGCACCCATTGCCCCAACACCCCATGTACCCACGGTTGTGTCTAGACTATGATCATGCGGTGGTCTATGCGAGGATGCTTGAGCATGAGTCACCGAAGTGCCGCAGACTCCCTACACTTCAACAACAGATGGCCCAACGAACCAACTCCTTTCCGAGGGTAGGGGATGATGCTTTGGGAGAGGCCACTCTCGACGATCCACGTGGGCTGCAACCACCTTCCCCGCAATCACCGGTTCGATGATCTAATGCTCTGAGCCAAAACGATGGCTCCATGCCAAGTCTTTGGACCCCACCATTCGCCCGCAAGGAGCCGTCCACAATACCGCTCCTTCCTCAAGACCAAGAAAGCCGGTACCTTCGAGCACCAAAGAATGATGTTTGGTCTACTAGACCGCCACCCTAGGGCCTTACGGAGAAAGGTCTTGAGTAAGCCCCGCATAGCCCACAGGAAATATTACCCCTTAACAATGGGTGAGATACTTTGCAGCGTTTGATGACCCAAATGGGAAGCCGGGCAGCAGTACCTCCATGAGTGCCCAGCAATCGGTCATTCTTGAAGGGGGGATGTCATAATGGGCTTGCAACGCCTACAATCGGAAGGCGTGATTTGGATGGTATGCATGCAGAGCTTCTCAAGTGGGCGGGCCCCCAATGGTGCCGGTTCTCAAAGACTCTTCAACGAGCATTGCAAGAAGGCTTCCCCGCCTTTGGACTACCGGTAGAGTTGTGCCCATATACAAAAGCGAGGGGACCCCCACCCACCAACTATCGCACCATTATGGTCGATTCTGTCTTTGCCAAGTTGCTTGCCGGGATTTCTTGGCCGACCCGACCCTTTGGGCGCGAGGATGGAGAAGTGCGGGCTCTCACGCAGCAGGGCTTCCGCCCGATTCTACTATTGACCATATCTAGGCTTTTGACCACGATTGCCTCGGGATAAGTTGTGGGGCCAGATTGAGGCGGTAGGGGACCCGTCAACTGCGCGGAATGCTATATACTGCATTATCTGAGGCTTGCTCCGGGAGTCTCACACTTGTCGGGGAGCCCAAGTTGTTAGTAGCATTGGGGAGCGCCCGGGGGCTGCCCTCTATCCCCGATGCTTTTAAGTCTTGTACATTGACCAGCTAGAAGAATGGCTACCCGAAAGCACCTGGAGGGGGGCGCCTTGATGCACCACATAATCGGCAACTCATATATCTTTGATGATGTTGACTGCTTTCGCATATACCCAGGAAGGACATGCAACGCCACCGGATGCTTTGGGCCGGTTTACGCCAATTCACCGCATGAGAGTTAACTTGGCCAAGACGAGGGTGATCTTTGGTCCCATCATCCCGGCACCCACGCCTTCCCTCATTCACTTACCGTATGGGTAGTGGAGGTGGCTCATCTTATAAGTATTTGGGCATTGAGTTTTCTACTACCACACACCGATGCATCCATCGGGTTACGGGTTACCGCAGTTGGAAAGCCCCCGTATGCAATGCAAAACAACAATCACAAGGCGTTTGTATGCATGGGGTCACCAGCACACTTGTTCAGTGGTCGTGGATGAACCGGTCCTCCTCTATGGGGCGAAGTGTGGGGGCCGATATCCCTCACCACTTGGAACGATCTAGAGCAGTCTGAAGGCCTTCTTGGCGTCTTAATCGGAGTGAAATCCACGGTTCCATATCGATCTTGCTCGAGAGAGACGGACTTCCTTCCATTCTGAGGGCATACCGAACGGCACATTATTTCTTCGGAAGGTGGTGGCTATGGATGAAGCCCGCCGCCCAACCTTGCTTTGGCGGGGGCGATGGGCCCTGCGACTCAAAGCCCCGGGCCGGAAAGACAAGCAAGCCCGCTGGTGCGGGCACCGCGATGTGGACCCGGTGCATACACCGGAAGGAACGCCACCGCCTTGAAGCAAGATTTGGATGCTTGCTTCATGGCCAAGCTTTGGGATGCGAGGCCTGTCACATGTCAAGGTGGCAAATTATCGGCAGCAGTTAATCCCATGCTCACGAGGGCCCACACCACTACCGCCGCACCCATCTACCCATGAAAAGCCGCGGGGGTGATTGCTTCCATTACGCCGCGAGTGCACACCACCTCCGCGATCGTGGATAGGTTCAATACGGCTATGCGTTTTATACTAATAATATGAATTGAATGATACGACACAAAATTTGCCGTATAAAACGCAAAAATACGGCGAAAAACAATTCGTTGAAAATTTTGGCGTGCGAAAGCAACAAAAACAGCAGACTGTGAAAATATTTTCGCATGACGCTGAAGATCTGATTTGTCGCTGCAGCGAAACCAATTTTTCACAGACGCCAAAACGACAATTACCAGACGTCACTTTTTTTTAAGCACGCGGTTTAGAGTTTTTCGCAGCGAAATAATTTGAACTTCGATGCCGCGGAACTTAATCTTCAGCGACGCTGAAAATATTTTACGCGTCGCTGTTTAGTTGCTTTAACAGACGCGAAAATTTTCTAGCCGTTTTGCCCGTTACTAAGCAAAAAATATTTGCTTGTTTTTGGCCTGTTTTGTGGCAATTGTTAATAGTATATATATAAGAAAAACGTGATTAGCCCTAGAATTCACCTCGAGCGTTGGACCGCCGGGTTGAGTCAAAAATACTCCTTGGGAAGCGGTTTGCCTTTGAGGTGTCGTTTTTTGATCCGCGCCTCGACGTTGGATCTTTGGAGCGTGAGTTTACTCCGTCCCAGTGGTTTCCAGCCTTGGGTTGGCATCTGCTTCCATAGAATATCCTATAGGGTCCGTCAACCCCCTTGATTCTTTCGCCGCGGAACGTCGGCGTAACATATGCATTGTGAGCTTGCTCCTTTGCATATATCGTCTTCCTTTAGTTCGTGTAATCAAGGAGTCGATTAAGAGACATTGTCGGTAGGGTCCGAGCAATGGTGGCTACTTGGTCATGCATCTACCTCGAGGTGCAGGCGCGGGTCATGCATCTACCTCTAGAGGTGCGAGGATCTGCGTGTGCCCGAAAAGCGAGGGCCGCGAGGGGCGCAACTTCGTGCACATGGTCGCTGATCTGAGTTGCGGTCGAAAAAGAGGCCCGAAATGGGAGTTTGTGAAAAGAGTTTGGGCGCAAATGAGTGGGAATGTGTGTTTTGTGGATACACATCGGTAAATGGTTCTGCAACAAGAATTCAAGCTCACATCTTACGTGAACGAGGCGTCGGTGTCGCAACTTGTAATCGTGATCTGCCGACTTATGAAAGGATGCCATCGAGAGATTGTCTCCGACTAGATGGGATACGCAAAACGAAGAATAATATGAGAAAAAGACGAAGTTCACGAATACTCAAGAGCGGGGCGAGGGCGTAAGGCATCGAAGATAACTATACCACCCCCCTGATTGGGACGAAGATACCTGCGTCGGAGGGCGGACTAGGGTCAATAGGTATAAGCACGGAGAGAGCAGAGAATGATAGAGACAATTGAAATAGTGGAAAGACGGTGAAGCAACAGAGGGTTGATCATTGCTTAACATCGAGCAATTGAAGAAGACACAATCAAGGTTGTAGAGGCATTTTATATCTTTGGGCTCTCCACATATTCGGAGCATAAAGCAATGAAAGAAGCCTTCCAAGAAGTTGCCAAAGCAGGGACCGCTTTTAGACCCCCTTCATACAAGCATGCCAACAATAAAATGGTTGATGAAATACATGGAAAAATGGTTGAGAGGGTGGAGATGAAGTTGTGTCGTGTGATCAAGCGCCAGCCAGCTTCATTAGTGACCGATGGTTGGAGCAATGTAAACAAGGACCATCTTATTAATTTCATGATCGTGTATCCGGGGGGTGAAGTATTTTTTGAAACCGTAGAAACCAAAACCCACCAAGTGGCCCGGAGATTGGATTTTTCGAAAACAAAGGCCGTGATAGAGTTTTGGACCGAAGAGAATATTTCAAGTTGTAATGGATAACGGCGTCTAATTGCAAGCTAAGCGGGTCAATTCTTCGGAGTCCGATTTCGTGGTTGCATGCTACTAGTTGCCAATGCCATTGCCTGAACCTATTGCTGGAAGGACTGGTTCTCACAAAGACACGTGGTTCAAAGATCCCATTCGAAGCGCCGTCGGCTTGTAAAATTCATCACAAAGAAGCCGGCAATTTATGCCATTTACAAGTCATTCGTCGGAAGAGCCTAGCACTCATGAATCTGGCAAACTTCGGTTTGGTTCCAATATATATCTGTCTTGAAAGAGTGCTGAAGTGTCGTGATTGGATTATCTCAACCTTTAATCATCTGAGTTTTTTATTGGGAAAGAAGGCGAAAAAAGGAAAAATGCCGCCAAACACCGACAAAGAAGCTTTGCCCTTCGAAAATGCTTGGGCGGGAGACATTTTGGAAAGGTGTAAAAATGTTGTGAGGTGCATGCAACCTGTTTGTCATGCCATCAAAACCCTTGATTCTTCAAAGGCAAGAATCGAAAGGTGCGGAGGTGTTGGCACTCCATTCAATCCTTCCTAGAACGTGATGGTCCCAATGCGCCATTTGACAATGCTAAGCGCCAAGCAAGACTACTCGAGACTTCAATGAGCGATGGAAGAAGTCATACAATGATCTTCATGGCGCCGCATGCCTTAGACCCACACAACCACGATATGGACCAAAGATACGGATAAAGAAGTGATGGGCTCGTTGAAGAAGGTTGCAAAATGTTCTATCCCAACATCGGACTACAAGCTTTTCATTGCCGAAGTTAACTGAATACCGAACTGGCGAGTGGAAGGTGGGCGGATGAAGAGCTTCACGACGACTTGGAGAGTCATAAGAAGGAACCAAATATGGAATCATATGCATGGTGGCAAGCCCATGGGCAAGTTCGCGATACCTTGCGCAATTGCAATGACTATCCTCTCTTTGGTATCTTCCAATAGTGCAAGTGAGAGGAATTGGAGTGCCTATAAATACATACACGGTGTCACCCGCAATTGCTACATAAGAAGGCGGACAAACTTGTATACAACTTCTCAAACCGGCGGCTATTGAATGAATAGCGATGGTACATCCGCAATCGATAAGCTACGATTTCCTTTCATGGATCTGATTCGAAGTGGAAGAGGACGCCGAAGGCAAGAGGACGAGATGCTTGCAATAAATCTTTGCAAGCCATGTTGATGAAGACATTCAAACGCGTACCCGCCGTTGATGACGAAGATGATATAGACCAAGCCATATTCTCGACGGATCAGCCCGGCAAAGGCGGAGGATCACAGGGAGTCTCGATCTGAAAGGCGGAGTTCGAGCAATGCGGTTGATGGCGTGATCGGCTACGTGATCCAACGGACTCACCTTTGCGCTTTACCTTGACAAGCGAGAGAACGGGCTAGGGAAAAACACGTCTCGAGGGCGTTTCACTAAAGGAAAGGGTCATCGGAGGTTGAACCTAGGTCCCCGGCAAGAAGAAGAGGATGGAACGCAAATGATGAAACCGATGAAGAAGGCGCCTAGAAAAATGATGTGATGAGTATCTTGATTCATTTGTAATTGGTCTTGAGGATTTTCATACTATTGTAACCGTCCACTCGCACTATTAATAAAAAGAAGTTTTTGGTTATAATTTTTTGTCACAAATGTTTCGTTAATGTATGATAGTTCTTTCTATGTTTCTTTCTATGTTTCTTTCATGTGTAACCGCAGTGCCCTGAAAACCTTCGTTGGATCGGACCCGTCTCCTCACCTCCGTTGTTGCTTGCCTCTTACATGCGCGAATCTTGGCTGATGAGAAGTAATCTCGCATGCGAAGGGGCCAAACAACCCTCGGACCAGCCCTGACGAATCGATCCATCGGAAAGGTTCACAAAAGGTACCGGTACCCAAGTCGGGAATAACCCGGTATGCCAAATTGGGCTTTGAATGCTATCTGGACCTATAATCGTACTCTATTCCTCCTCGGGTGGCACATGCTCAATACCCAAATGGGTTTGCATGGCATGTGCCACCCAAAGGAATGGAGGTACAAATTATAGGTCCAGATGGCATCAAATAAGCGATTTGGCATGCCATCGGCGTCAAACCCGCGAGAATCGCAAAGCAACCACTAGGCTGATATCATCCCTGCCACAATAAAAATAGAGTACTCAAAACCTTGTTACCTACAATCCACCACCTTGCCAAAGGGGACGCCGTACTCTAATTTGAAGTCATAGTGATGCTCAAGGTTCTCCATCAATAGCGGGGAGTTAGGATGTTCCATGATTTGGTGTCTAACAACCGCTATATAGATGGACAACACCCGTGCACCACTTTGGCTTGAAATTAGAGTGCGCTCTCACCCTCGACGTCATAGCAAGTTCAACCTCTAGAACGAGCGATTTTTGCTCCGACCCCATTGTGAGCCTCTTTGTGTAATATAACCTAGCAAAGTGACTAAGCTACATTGACACGGAGAGACTACACAAGAGAGTCAACAAAGCCCGCTCTTTGTAGAGGAGGTAACAAGAATTTCGAGAAGTCTATATTGTTTGTAGCGAACAATATCAAGCCTGGTGAGTTGACAACCATTCAAGAGGATCACGCTCCAGGCCAGGATGAAAGAGACCTGAGTACAAGCATCGAGACTTCCCAAACCTTGCTTTCACCCCTCTTTGAACAATGGAACTTAGCATGTAAACTAAGCTACATTGCCCAAAGAGGAGGGGAAAGAAAGATTGGGAAGTCTCGATGCTTGAACTCATCAATCACTAACATCCAATTAACCCGAAGGAGGTAACAAGAATTTCGAGAAGTCTATATTGTTTGCCATGGAGAATATAAAGCCTGGTGACCTGACAACCATTCAAGAGGGTTGCGCTCTTGGCTTACTCCCTTTTCGAGTTTCCTGCTTGACGTATCTAATTCGCCACCTGAGTGAGCGATGTCATCCTAGGGGGCAAATTAGATACACCAAACAGAAAACGAAAGAGACTAAGCCAGGGTGAGCGAGTTGGAAGTCTCGAGAAGTCTCGAAAGAGATTAAGCCAGGGTGAGCGAGTTGGAAGTCTCGAGTTAGGAAGTCCACTAATCCTAATTGGCATCTGTCCCTAATTAGGATGTTCAAAAATCACTAACATACTTACTTTACTTAACTACAACACAAACAACTCAATGCGGCCGGCAACCCCCAAAATGTTATGTAGACACTTCGGTATGCCAAATTGGGCTTTGAATGCTATCTGGACCTATAATCTGTACTCTATTCCTCTGGGTGGCACATGCGCTGAATACCCAAATGGGTTTGCATGGCATGTGCCACCCAAAGGAATGGAGGTACAAATTATAGGTCCCGATGGCATCCAAATGCCGATTTGGCGTACCAAAGTTAACGTGACGCGTCCTCCAATTTCAAGTCATAGTGATGCTCAAGGTTCTCCATCAATAGAAGGAGTTAGGATGTTCCATGATTTGGTGCCTAACAGCCACTATATAGATGGACAACGCCCAGGCACCACTTTGGCTTGAAATTAGAGTGCGCTCTCACCTCTGACGCCTCGAGACCTGGGTCCAGGCATCGAGACGTCCCAATCTTTGCTTTCCCCCGGCTCTTTGGACAATGGAACTTAGCATGTAAACTAAGCTACATTGCCCAAAGAGCCGGGGGGAAAGAAAAACGGGGAAGTCTCGATGCTTGAATTCAGGAGTCAAAGCTTGCTTCAATCACTAACATCTAATGAACCCATGGCATCATAGCAGCACCACTAGGCCTTATATCCTCCTCGGGCCACAATAAAATAGAGTACTCAAAACCTTGTAACCTCCTCTAGAACAGAACGATTTACGCCCGACCCCATTTTGCCGTCTTTGTGTAATATAACCTAGCAAAGTATCTAAAGATACATTGACACAGACACGCAAAAGAGAGTGAGAGCAAAGCTCGCTCCTTCTAAAGGAGGTAACAAGAATTTCGAGAAGTCTATATTGTTTTGCCATGGAGAATATAAGGCCCTCGTATTTGACAACCATTCAAGAGGGTTATGCGGTGCGAGATGTTTTGACTCACTCACCATCCAACCATGACCATCCAAGAGGGTCGCGCTCTTGGCTTACTCCCTTTTCGAAGTTTCACCTTAACGTATCTAATTAAGCCACCCGGTGAGAGCGATGTCATCCTAGGGGCAAATTAGATACGATAAACAGGAAACGAAGGAGACTCAGCCAGGGTGAGCCAGGGTGAGCAAAGAGGACAAACAAAAGAGACTAAGCCAGGATAAAAGAGATTGGGAAGTCTCAATGCCTTTACTCGTCAAACAGAAAACGAAAGAGCGATTTGGAAGTCTCGATGCTTTTACTATGAGCACTACTCGATCCTTTGATAACATCATTACACCTTGTTTGAAATAACGTCATTATACCCGCCATTCACAAAATGATACAGGTCAAAATTTGGCATGTCTAAAAATGTAATATCTCATTTTCATTGGTCATTTGGATCAATATAATCACCCTGCGGCCCTGGTGGTGGTGGTGATGTGCTTTGACTTCTTGTCTTTATAATGTTCGTTAGCTGCGACATATAAAAAAGCATAGAATAAATAACACAAAAAACACACGAAAAGGAAAACTAAGCTACACAACACACATAGACAATAATCTTTCAAATAGCATCAGATAAGTGTTTAATGAATTTAGTTGGAATATTATGTAATACAAGGATGTTTGAATGTAAGTGAATATGCACGCTAGGCGTGACTAGGACCAGCTTGGTCTAATGCATCGTCGCCACCCTGGCCAAGTTGAAGAATCCAATCTGATTCCAATTGTGGCCTCGTGCACGGAATTGGAGAGCAATGAAAACTGCTCCGCATTGTGTCAAGTAGCCGGGCCATATCAAATTTTCGTGTTTTGTCCTCATTGGCGACTCAACGCACGTTTCAAATAGTCGCACATTCTCGATGCTTGCCTTGCTTGCTCCAAGTTTCCTATTGACTCCATGTAGGAGTGCTTACTAGCAAAGTCGGGCTAAGTAGTAGACAATGTACGCCCCGTAAATCAAAGTCAACCCTTGCGCACCGGCTCGAGCCACTACCAAAAAAAAAAAGATCATCATGCATATATGGATGCCCTCGCCCTTTCCATCTCAATTCTTTTCTTACCTTCGCCATCCATACCCTTGTAATGCCATCGTTTTACCTCCACCTGTCTAGTGGATCAACCCGATTCACCCCAATCACAAATGCCAATGTATACGGCTGAGGATTAATACATCCCTTCTCCTTTCCATAATCAAAATGGAGCAATATATTGCCCGGATGCAAGTCCATATGCAAATATCTTTCTTGATGGAGCTTTAGTCTTGGCCCGCTGAGTAATGACATTGCTAAGTCCCCAACCCTAGATGCAACAAATAATTCTTTCTTTCAAGGCCCTCAAGCAGCCCTCAAGTCCGCCCTCAACTCGGGGACAGCTCCCAACTTCTTAAATGCAAGCTCTGCCAAAGGCATTGGACCCATGACTTGTGAAGAAGGTTGCCAACGAACCTCCATTCCAAAATGGGAAAATTAAGCCTTGTCTTTCTAGGCCTTGTGCTACCAATGCAACAGATGATACACCCATGCCTAACTTGCATTCCCGACTCCCTCATGTTCTTCAAAGATAGCTTCCACTAACTTATTGGGTTACAGACTAGACCTAAAATTATTATGTTGAAGTTTTACACAATAAGGTTCATCCTTAATAAAACTAGACCCTAAAATATTGCACTTGTACATTTAGGCCATATGAACCGTAACCAATTAGTTTATGCTTTTATTATTTGTGATGAGTCTACCATGGCAAACCAAGTAGTCTTAGCATCCGCTCTTCTACGAGCTTCCCACTCCCTATCGTCTCTCACCCGGAGACGTTTAGCTTTTATGGTTTGTGCCAACACTTTCTTAACAAGATGGGGGTTGATGGGCTTCTTTCTTCAATTTTCTGTTGGTCCATGCCGCATTCCATGTCTTGGCTTTTTTTTCAGCTCTAGCCTCAAGCGATGACTACTCAAATTTGCAACTTCAGATCATATTGCGGTAGTGCGGCCGATATTACCCACTATCCATGTATACCTCTCTTTGCTCACTCTTTGCGTGCTCTAGCTCCATCATTCGAAGCTTAAAAGCCCTCTCAAGCATCTTTTACCAGCCACGCATGGTAGTCTAGCCATCCTTCCTCACCATCGGGTAATCAATTCCAAATCTTGAGCTGAGGCATTGCATAAATGATTACAAACCACCATAAAATCTGGTCTCAAAGTAGACCATGCTTGTTGTGGTCTACTTCTTTTCTACGGCGGTCTTTGCCGAAGATGACTTCGTGCTGCTTGCCAGAGCGGTTTGAGACGCTATTGCTCTATCCGGTGACACTAATGCCACATTTGGTTGCAAGTTAACTTCCGCTCTCTCTTAGAAGTCATACCGCTTGTTTTAAAGGATTGTCTAGCGAGACTAGCAAAATCATTTGCTGGCGATAATACACAACCCACAACAAATAACACCTACAAGTCAAGCAAAGATAAAACTTTGAATTTAGTGCTTAGCACATGAGGGTAAATCAACTCACTCTAACCAAAACAAAAACGCTAATTTTACGCTTCCTATTCCTACACTAAGACCCTAAAATGAGTATGTATGTGCAAGGCCAATTATAGGGTAACAAATAAAAGGACCAAAAACACGATTTATGATCTATAGCCCGCCTACGCCAAAATGCAAGGCTAGCAAGTTTTAAATGCATTGCACTTGTCCCCGTGTCATGCTTTTTTTCAAAAGACGAGACCAATCGAATGCTTATCAAAACATACCCGGCCCTATATTAGTGTTCGGACTTTCATCAACAACACCATCGAACTAGGTGTGAATTAATAAAACATTCTTCTAACCCTTAATAAAAGTACAACGCACACCTTCGACCGCAATCAAGGGACTAAGGCCAACAACGCGTCCAGCGCAGGGTTATACCTCTAATAAAGGATGACCCTAGTTGCCTTAAGCTTCAAAGAAGGCCACCCACCCTCAAGATGGCAAAATAAATGCGCAATACCGGGGCAAGGGGCATGCCTATGCTCTTAGCAACACGCCACCCTAAAAAGCCCTCTCGGTTATGGCTTTAAGGGAAGGCAACCAATTTCTTTTCTTCTTTGGTTTTCTTTTTTTACTTTACTTTGAATTATTATTTGCTTAAATTTTTTATTATTATTTTTTTAAAATAGGCCAAGCTCAGCCCACGTAACAAGGCACTCACCATCGTTAAAGCCCTTACACAGGGGGCAACAAAGGGCCTAATCAAGGACCTAACTCCGCCTACCTATCAAAAAAAACAAAAAAAACTAAAAACTAAGAAAAACAAAAAAAAAAAAAGGTTTTGGGTGGCAAATTGCAAGGTTGGGCGCAAAGAAATTACCTTTTTTAAGCCGCTAAAATCAACTCCAACAAGAAATATATAAAAATTACAGACGCCGGTAACTTCAGCCAGACGTTAAAACTTTTTCGACGCGAACGCGAAAAATCAAGCAGACGCGAACATCGCTACCGTTTTCAGACGCCGAAAGCTGTTTAAAGCGCGACGCTGAAAAAACTTTCGCGGCGCTGAAATCGGTAGCTTTTCAGACGCGAAAGTCGTTCCACTTTATGACGCTAGTACTCAGATTTCAGACGCCGAAGTTTTTTTCACAGACGCTTTCCCCGGTATCTTTTCGCGCCGAATTTTTTTTTTCCCACCGGGCGAGGTTTTTATATCGCTAAATAATGTATTTTATTAAAAATACGATTTTTTGACTTTATACGCCGTGAATTTTAATTTTGTAATGATAGAACCTATCCCCGCCCGCATTGAGACAGGAGATGGATTCGAGCCGCGTGAGGACAAATCACAAGGCTGCATTGCCACCGTACGCCATTGAGGATGAAAGTCCACGCCCTCCGGCCTGTCCGCTGCATCAAAGCATATCCGCCCTCGGTATGCTCGGTTGGTTGTGCCCCATCGGTCCTCGCATGAGCTCATCGAGCACGGCCTCGCGATAGGCTTGTTGGGATCAGACCTCCCGGGAGGTAATGGATATCTTGGACTCGCCCCCGTCCGAGGCATTAACCTCACCATGCTTGTGATTATGTATATAATTGTGCAGTATGTCAGCATCCTTATTGCTACTAAGGTTTTTACCAGGGCTATTAATTAGATAATATCAAAAACTTTTAACACATAGAAAGGCTATTTCCAAATTCTTTATATAAAAAGGGGAAATTAGTTTAGTTAATGTTACAAAAATATAATGTAATTATTTTTTTACATGGCTTTTTTTTTTTTTTCAAAGAATACCCTATTCATAAAATTCGCCGCAAAATTTGTCGCAACCACTTAAAAAATCGCCATTTGGCTATAAATAGCCACTAATTTGTTCCGTGGGCACAAGGGCTAGTAATACTGGCGGATTAACTAGTGCAGAGGCAGATGAGGAAGAAGATAGTACAATGTGACATTCAGGTGAAGTGGATGCTATGTGGCATAGGATAGGAGCAGTTGGGGAGGTAGAGACAAAAGTATGCCTAGACCTGTAAGTAGCAAAAGCCTCAACATTGGGAAACATCTTGGCAAGCTCAGCAGTTTGTACTTTTGATTACTACTGACTAAGGAATAGAAACACAAGTAGGAAGAGATACACAGATTTGAGGACTATTAACAACAGAATGGGCAAGATGCATATCCAATCCATTAGCAATAGCAATCATAAAATCAGACACTTGCAATTCTAGTGGAAAATCCTCGAAAGCAAACCAGCAAGGCATGCGCAATGCACCAGACTTAACTTGGCAAGAATCTAGGAGAATAAACCTGATATAGAAGATAATGTCTCCAAAGAGGATCAACTCCACGCTCCACAAGCCTGTCAACTGCAAGTGAGGAGTCAAACATGACCAGAAAGAAATTATTATCTTTATCCAAAACTTTTAGAGACGCATAATGAGGGAGAACCAGTCTCTGAAGGTGATGTTTTAGCCAGAATCCAACTCTCCTGAGATCAAGAAACTGTCCAATGAAATGGCAAATAACTGCATGAGACACAAGGTTCTGAACACACTGCAAATGAGCACTATGATCAATTTCGACAAGTGGTAGGCCAGCCTGCGTAAAAGCATTTGAACACTGCTGTTGTGCCTCATAGAATACACCTTCAGGAGGCAACTGAACATCCATACGATCATCATGTGCTTGTACCTCATTTAGATACGAGCTCAATTCTTTCTTGTTGTTCTGTAACATAATATTCAATGTAGCAGAGACATGAGTAGATTGCACACTGGATGTCAAATCATATTTGATCCAATCGCTAAATCATGTAGAAGGCGCTCTAGCCACCGCATCAGAAGAACCCCAAGGAGCAGAAGGGGCAGACACATGCCCAGCAGAAGCAACAGTAGAAGTATTTACAGTGGTCTCTACTTGAGAAGTAGACAAAGGCGTAGATTTAGAAAGAGGGGGAAAGTGTTGCAAGCTTGACTCATATTAACAAGAGAAGGTTCAAAAGCAAGATATTGGGTAAAGCAGGTCAGGGGGTTGGCAAGAATGCCCTCCCCCCTTCACATTCCACATCACAACTAGTCCTCTTTCCAGAAATAAAATCTCAATCAAACCAGAATATTATTATCCAATTCAAGTCAACCACCATGTCATAGATTTGCCCTTATGGGCAACCTAGAATGTTGAAATCCTCGCCTACCACACTACAGAAGCAACATTTCTATATCAGGGTCTAAGCACAAAGGTGGGAGACACTTTTTGTATTGGCAACACATGGTGCTTTTGCTATGCTTTAAAAAATATTTTCTTTGTATCAAAACTTGCAAAAAGCACACTAGAAGGCTATGGTAATGTAAGGTCAAGTTTGTTAGGCATTTGTGTTGGTTGTTCAATCAATGGTGTTAATTTCTTATTTCCCTCGACCTTACAATACTTTGTTTGTCTTGCAATTTATTTCCCTTGATGAGGTGGTTGCTCGTAAAATATTAAGTTGATCTTGCCTTAGGCCCAAATCACACTTCTGCCCAATCCCACAGATTTTTTGGCGTAGGCTAATAATAACTTGCCATGTAAATAAAAGAAGCACTCAATTTAACAACCTGGCCCTCAAGTTTTAATGCTGAGATCAGATCTCAGCTATTGGTTGCAGTGGTGTTACCCACCAATAACACATTAAAAAGTGCATAAACACTTAGTTTGTTATGCCAAATGGCCATAAACACCTAGGTTGTTATGAAAACCACCATAAAACGACTACAAAACCACCATAAAACTCTTGAGCCCAGGTTGTTAAGGCGGATAACACCCTAGAACTGGGGTGTTATGCCCTATTATAACAATTTGTTATATTGTTATAGTAGGGCATAACACCCGAGTTCCAGGGTGTTATCCCTCTCATATCACACCATGCTGCCTAAAGTATGACATGGCTTTTTGCATGCATTAAAGTTTTGGACGGGCAATATTGCATGTGTAAAATTTCATGCATTATTTTTTTGCCACGTGGACACAAGATGATCTTGCCCCATTAAATTCAAATCTTGGCTATTTAAATTCAAATTTCTATTTTGATTTCCAGTATGATAGGGTTGTGTTGGAGAGTACCTGATGGGTGCCTTTCGAATTTTTTATTTGTTTGGGCTTGGGCACAAGCCTAATTTCGCTTTTATACTAGCTTTAGCCTTAATTTTCAATTATAGAATCCAAATAAATATCGAGTACATAAATTTTATATCATTCAAACAAATAGCAGCACACAAATTGTGCAGCTCCTCCATGTCTGGATACTTTGTTTTGTCTTGCAATTTGCCTGGATACTTTATATTGTCTTGCAATTTGCTTTGCTGGATGAGATAGTTGCTTATGAAAAGTTGATCTTGCTTTATATGAGCTTCAACCTTAATTTTCACCTATATTATGCAAATAAACATCGAGCTAAGACCCACTATAGAGACCCAAGACAAATAAAGGTCATAGTATATTGTACAATAGTCTCTTCCCATACATTGCTGGAAACACACAGATATGCATGGTTGTCATATGTCTTAGGCGAAGTATTTGATCATAAAGCTTGGAGTTATTACAACTCAAAGGACATATAAAATTTGAAGTCTACATCTTCCATATATTAGATATAACTTGGTTTTGATGCATGTTTAAACCAAACAGAAAAGACCATGTTTCATAAGCAGCAGTCTAGCCTTCGATGCCATTCTTCTAATGGCACCTTGTGCAAGGCCAAACATATGCTTTGCGTTTACAACATATTTAGTACTAATCTGGATGTTGTAGGAGTTCCAGGCCCTTGAACATCTGTATTTTGCTCTAATTCATCTCTAATATCATCAATTGGCATCCTTGCTAGTAATACCTAGTTCCAATTCATGTTAAAGTCTGCTCCAAATTGACATACCCATTTTGAAGGCATGTCCTGTGTTCAATCTGGCCATATATCACTTTTCACTATTCCAGTTATGGGCTCACTGCCATAGTCAGATAAAAATCATCGTCTAGTCCTTGTCTGCAAGTCCAACAGCATGCCATCAATCTAATACAGTCTATCTAATACTAGTATTTGACTTGAACTTGCTTGCTTGTATACAGAGATTGGGTGTGCTTACAAAGGAAATGCAAGGAATAT
This sequence comes from Isoetes taiwanensis, assembly GCA_021234155.1. Classification (NCBI taxonomy): domain Eukaryota; kingdom Viridiplantae; phylum Streptophyta; class Lycopodiopsida; order Isoetales; family Isoetaceae; genus Isoetes; species Isoetes taiwanensis. Next base: position 141,324 of record JAJEKV010000143.1, read on the forward strand.
CATAATTAGGTGCATCATTTCTAACTAGAATTTCAGACAACGAATATCAGGAATTCCAGGGCAACATGCCAAGGTTCAAAGTCTATGTCGGATGTTGAGACATTGAGACTTATGCATCAGCTGGCAGGATGCTATAATTGTAATTGTAAATGCTATAGTACATAGTACGTACAAAACTATATCTATGCAATAATCAAATGAGAACAAATATACAATGCAAGGTTACTGTAACGAGCCCATGGTAGACCGCTCGAGTATTCGATCCTTGAATATGCCTGTGGAGCGTTCCCGAGACACCGGCATAAATGGGTAGAAGCGACTACTCATAAACGTCTAGACGGTTTGCCCAGTTGGCTAAGGGCATGTCGGTTAGGAACGTCGCATTTGGTATCAGAGCAGGTCTCGAGTTCGAGTCTCCATCGGTGCCTATATGCATGGGTAATTTGCAAAGACTTGGTAATTAGTTGTGACATGGTATGACATAGATATGGTATAGCCTTGGATGCTCGAGGACGAGCATAGTTCTAGTGGGAGAGACTATAACGGGCCCATGGTAGACCGCTCGAGTATTCGATCCTTGAATATGTCTGTGGGGCGTTCCCGAGACACAGGCATAAATGGGTAGAAGCGACTACTCATAAACGTCTACACGATTTGCCCAGTTGGCTAAGGGCATGTCGGTTAGGAATGTTACATTTTCGGGCATAAATAGGTAGAAGTGACTACTCATAAACGTCTAGACGGTTTGCCCAGTTGGCTGACATGTCGGTTAGGAACGTTAGACGCTCGGTATTCGATCCTTGAATATGTCTATGGGGCGTTCCCGAGACACCGGCATAAATGGGTAGAAGCGACTACTCATAAACGTCTAGACGTTTTGCCCAGTTGGCTAAGGGCATGTCGGTTAGGAATGTTACATTTTCGGGCATAAATAGGTAGAAGTGACTACTCATAAACGTCTAGACGGTTTGCCCAGTTGGCTGACATGTCGGTTAGGAACGTTACATTTGGTATATTGACCACAATGGAAAAAATGTAACATTCCTAACCGACATGCCCTTAGCCAACTGGGCAAATCGTGTAGACGTTTATGAGTAGGCGCTTCTACCCATTTATGTCGGTGTCTCGGGAATGCCCCATAGGCATATTCAAGGATCGAATACTCGAGTGGTCTACCATGGGCCCGTTACAGTTACTTGTGCACCCTAATTGAATGATCACCTAACATGGCTATGGAGCTGCATGCCAATAGTAGGTATGGTTCCCTGCTAATACCATCTAGAGTTCTTTCCACATCTGCTTTTACTTTGCCTGATCCAGACCACTTTCCAGACATTTGTTGATTGACTCTTGTTGGCTCTCTAAATGCTAACGCTGGAACTGTACTCTGCTGATAGAAAACGGTCGATAAAATAAGTTGTATTGACAAGTAGATAAGAAATGAAGAATATAGTCTTGAGATAGATAGTCGTTACAAACCACGACCTATTGGTACAAATGTTAAAGATGTGGCCCACTTGCTTGTTTTTGTTGAATTGGCAACCAATTTATTCCTAGAACTTGCCCACAGCACCATGAGCCCACCATATAAGTAGAAATGAGTGCCTCAGTGCCCACGAATACATTAAAGAGACAAATCAGAGTACAAAGCCATGGCTGTTTGTGATATTTATTTGCTTGTAGATCCTAGACTAGTCCAACATAGCACAGATAGGCAAGCCTGAAATTTGAGAAATATTGACTCCACAATAGACCTATTGACAGACAAGTATTCTAGGTGCAAATCAATCATGCCAAATTATGCCATAGAAAAATTCTTTGTAGGTCGTGGAAGTTGGAGTAGGCAATGGTAGGATCAAGTTTCTCACGAGCACCTCTTTCTAGAACCATTATGGTTGGGATTAAAAACCTCGCCCTTTTGGGTTTTCGAGGAAAAACCCTAACAATAATGGTATCACTAAGCTATGATCATAAATCATAATAGAGTCTATCCCTCATGCTGACTAGCCTTGTTGGGTGAAAATTACAATATAGCAATGAAGTTGAAACTCATGTTTGGATTGCCTTCCTATTGATCTTCATCTTTTGCCTAGAATCCAATACTTTCATCCAAAATGCCAAGCTATAAGAAATGCGCTCATCACCTATTTCCTGCATTCATGAAGTAAAACAAAAAAAAGCCACTAGGGGCTCATCTTCCAGGCACGAGGGCCTCCACCTAGGCACGAGGGCCTCAACCAGGCACAAGGGCCCCATCCAGGTATGAGGATCTCCATCCAGGCACGAGGGCCTCCAACAAGATGTTAGTTTAAACAAATAAGGTAAATTGGAAAAGGGTGGGAGGGTGGGGCCAAACACTAGGAAGAAGGAAGGAAAATGCACAATGAGAGCTGATGAGGAAGAAATGGACGTGAAAGAACCTAAATATGAATAGAAGGGAAAAAGACAAAATAACTAACTGCTAACTACCTCCGTAGTTCTAGAACCTTGTTTACCTTCTATTCTATGAAACGAAGGTAAACATCATTTAACACTAGAATTGTCCTGGGGACCATTCCTGATCCATGGACCAGAATTGATCCAGTTGACCCACTGCCATTTAAACCATTATATGAGAATAGAAGTTTCAATTTCACAATGTATCACTGCCATATCAATCTTTACTTGATTCTTAATGATCTTGGAGGATCTCATGACCAATGAACTCACCTATATGTTGTGGTAATTGTCCAAATCTTAGAGAATTTGGCAGTTTCTTCAACAGTCCAGAACTGCGTTCTTGAGTTTTTCTACCGTAAGCAGACCTAAACCTTGTTAAAATTGAAAATTCTTGCCTATCTATGATAGGTTACATTGATTTGTATGTTTTGAACTTTGGTTGCTATCATCTAATATCCATGGAAGCCGCCAAACCTCATTTTGTTAAAAAATGCTGCTTACGGTTTACGAATTATTTCTCTCTTATTATTACAAGTTTTGGCTTAATTCTTGTGGCCATGAGTTATTAACTATATGAGGTACAATGTCATGGTTTTTTGGAGTGTTCATAAGTTATATCAACTTCCAAATTTAATAGAGAATTTCTTATATAGAATTTTGGATAAAATTATATGTTAAAACCCTCCAAACTCACCATTTATAAGTATCACAAGGGTAATAAATGATGCATTCTACTTATATCTACATAGAAAATTACTCTATCGACTTGCATATAGTGTAATTAGGGCTTAACCATGCAATTAACTAGATTTAAAGATGATGTACAGCCACAGGATTAACATATTAGAGGTTAAAATTTTGAGTTAATTCCAAAATTATCGGCTGAAGACTGAGCATTTAATAGCTAGTGATGTTTATTGATGAATGAAAGTGAAGATCTTGAAGTTTAACTATGAGAATCAATAATTAGACCATATGACCTTTAATGCATCTTTCTCAGCTTTGTAGAGAACATGCTACATTTCTCCAAATAAGCCTTCTAAATGGTTTAATAATATGACAAGGGACATATATATAGGTCCACTAGGTAGGTTGTGTGGCCTTCTTGCAAAAAAATCTTACTAGTATAAAACTGGTATATCTATTACTACTATAAAGCATTGGAGTTTTAGTAGGATAATGTTACATGTAGGTCATTTTTTTTTTTGAAGGACGTCATACTTTATTAATAACACTCCATCATAATACATAATACAATGCAGAGACAGGACTAAAAAACCCAGTGGACAATCAGATCCAACTGAGCAGGGCCACCCATCTAAGCATGACAGTATAATGCAGTTCACACTATTCTCTTCTCCTACAAAGAGAAGAATAACATATAATCATATTTATAGAAAAGTTACTTTAACCAGGTCGAGCTTCCACATCCATAGAATCATTAACAGCAACTTGATCTGCTCCCTGGTGTCTCAATGCCACTGAATCAGGGACATCCACTGTAACAATCGTAGCAGATACTGAAGGTACAGATTGAACTAACGCAGATTGAAGAGCCGAGCTATTTTTGCGACGTGCAAGTTTCTTCAAGCGTGGAGTAGACCATCCTTCTTCCAATAATTCTTGCTTGTGAGCAATGTCTAGAAGACGAGAGTGTTGATCCTCATTAAGAGGGTCTACTGATATAGACTGAGATGGAGATACACTCGAAGAAGGCGATGGTGCGTAAATAGCTAGAGAAGAAGGCACACGAATTGGTAATACCGGGCGATTAACGAAAAGTGAGGCGATGAGGAAGAAGATGATACAACACGACATTCGAGTGAAGTGGCTGCTATGTGACAGGGGATAGGAGCAATTGGAGAGGTAGAGACAAAAGTACGCCTAGACCTATAGGTAGCAAAAGTGTCAATATTGGGAAACATATTAGCAAGCTCAGGTCCATTAAGCAGACGTAGTTTGTACTTGAAAAAAAGTGGGCCACTTTTGACCACTACTGACTGAGGAATAGAAACACAAGTAGGAAGCGATACACAAATTCGAGGACCATTAACAATAGAATGGGCAAGATGCATACCCAATCCATTGGCAATAGCAATCATAAAATCAGACACTTGCAGTTCTAGTGGAAAATCCTCTAAGGCAAGCCAACAAGGCATGCGCAATGCACCAGACTTACTTGGCAAGAATCCAGGAGAATACACCTGATATAGAAGATAATGTCCCCAAAGAGGATCAACACCACGCTCCACAAGCCCATCAACCTAACAAGTGAAGAGTCAAACATAACCAGGAAGAAATTATTATCTTTATCCAAAACTTTTAGAGATGCATAGTGAGGAAGACCCAGTCTCTGAAGGTGATGTTTTAGCCAGAATCCAACTCTCCTGAGATCCAAAAACTGTCCAGTGAAATGGCAAACAACTGCATGAGACACAAGGTTTTGAACACACTGCAAATGAGTATTATGATCAATTTCGACAACCGGTAGGCCAGCCTGTGTAAAAGCATTTGAACACTGCTGTGCCTCATAGAATACACCCTCAGGAGGCAACTGAACATCCATACGATCATCTTGTGCTTGTAACTCATTTAGATACGAGCTCACTTCTTTCTTGTTATTCTGTACCATAATATTCAATGCAGCAGACACACGAGCAGATTGCACAGTGGATGTCAAATCACTAAATCGTGAAGAAGGCGTCCTAGCCACGAGATCGAAAAAGAACCCCAAGGAGCGAAGGAGCGCATAACCACCCCAGCCAGTAGACAAACAAGAAGCGTAAGCAATAGTAGAAGTATTTACAGTGGTTTGTACTTGAGAAGTAGACAAAGGTGCAGATTTAGAAAGAGGGGGAAAGTGCTGCAAGCTTGCACTCATATCAAGAAGAGAAGGGTCAAAAGCAAGAGAATTGAGGCGAGAATTATTGGGTAAATTAGGAAGCGGCAAAGGAGAACTCATATCATGCGCAAAAGAAGAAGCGATAACCACCTACCACTTTCTTGGGCGTAACGTGTTTCCAAGTTGGGCGAACTAGGGTTTGCCATGGTAGCCGAAATCTGTAAACTCCAAATCCGGCCCAGATAGACACAACAAAACTGTATGAACTATACACCAATGGAAAGCTCACATCTCTAGCTTTCCAACGCACTAAAGAACACCCGAATCTGACACTCGAGGCAGAAGTTATGAAGAAAACCGTGTGGAGACCCTACATGGCGGCCATCACAGCGCCCTTAGATGTGCCTTGACCCAGACAGCACCCATGTTACATGTAGGTCATCTTTCATGTACACTATGTTTTTCATGAATGAGGGCCTTCCTTTGCGATGTAACTCTCAATTTTCGTATTGAAATAACATATTATTTGGAAGATACGAATATAATTAAGCATGGACCATTTATGGTCTATAACTAGACCAATTGTATAGAGCATATATCTCTCTCTAGCACTATCCATTTTGTCCCTATAATAATACCATGATTTCTTACATTTAATAATATAATTTTTGAAAAGTATGAGTGGAATTCCATGTGAATTCAATTGGTGAATAAGTACCCCATAAATTCCTAGTTGTTTGTGCTTAAACATTACTCTCAAATTATGCAAGCTCGTCTAACCAACCAATTTTATCCTATAGAGAACTGTACGTATAATCTCTATTCCAAAGTTGGGATCAAAATTGATTATGATGTTGCTTCTATTAATTTTTAAACTTCCAATCCTGTGGACCAATAATGGTCTGCAGTGGAACTGCACATAACAGTCTAACTTGACTTTTTATGGTCATAAACTTTCATATTTTTCTTTGAACTTTTTTGCATTGATGTTATAACATGGGACATTTTGAGAGTGGGGTAAAAGCATGTTAGGGTGTCCCTTAAAAAGTATTATTTAGTGACCAAAAAAGTACCTAAAAAGGTAGCCAGGACTGGATACTGGGTACCTATGTAATATCACAGTAAAAGGTACGTTTTAGAACTTTTATATAAATTTCGTTCTCCGATAGCATTATCTTTATCTTAACTTTGTATATTAACACATCCTTGACTTTTATTTTGGATTTTTGTATTAGTTTTAATAAAAAGAAAAATGAGAAAGTACCCAGTTCTGAAGTACCTAGTGTATGTACTTTTGCAGGTTCCAAAAGTGGTACACCCTAACATGCTTTTACCCAGTGTGAATTTTCAAAGTCACATCTCGAGGCATAAATCTAGAATAAACATAGAAGATATATTTGAAGTTAATGCTGTAAAGATAAATCCAAATCTTAAGGTTATGCTCAACAAATATTTTCAATTACTCAAGTAAATTAAAAGCTATTCATGTTGAGGGTAATCCTGGCAAAACCCTCAACTAGAATGGTTTAGGACCTCCAGGTTGCTTCAGGCAACCACTCTAAACCTAAATCTTGCAAAAAACTTTTCACCACAAGCCTGTTAGTACAGCTTTTCCCATTTCAAGAAAAACCCCGGTTTCCTCTTTTTCAATACCAAGCACAAATAACGGTGAATTTTACTTGGGAAAAGTATGAGTGTGATCCCAACACTTGATATTAAAAGAGTGCAAAATCCTTTTTTGAAGTCGGGGCAGTTCTAGATACTTGAAAAATCTATGCCCCACCTAGTCAAAAATTGGTCAATACTCTCAGAGAGCGAAATTCTCAAATGTTTTTGTGAGATATTATTTTTGATCCGGGACAACTGGGGACGATCTAATTGTTCTTGTAGGTAAAGTGCAACACCTTTTTGGGGTTTACTTTGAATCTTTGAATGAACAGAGAGTAATTTACCACCGACAGACCAGATTTTTGATGACGTAGATATTTATGTATATGTTTTTTGTTTTTCCCGAGACGTAATAGAAGAGAATTAATTGAGGTTTTGATAATAACATATGGACTGAACCTTTGCTAGAGAGTTTTGTAGCGAAAAGATAGGTTCTTTTTTATTTCTTATCGATAGCTAGGACTTAGCTTTGACAAATATTTATATGTTTTATGTTTTGCAAGATGACTATTCTTATGAAGCCTAAGTAGGATCTTTCTAATATGCAAGAGAAAAAAACTAGAACAATATTTAGCGGATATGCATAACTTTCTTTGAAAAGGAAGTTGAGAAAAGGAAATTTTACCAAAGTCGGATTTTCATTCACTTAACAAATCATACAGGGAGTTCCACATAACTTCAAATAACTCACAATTCAGAGTCAATAATACTTCCTGATCGGACGAGAATAATTGGTCACTTTTATTGCTCAATCAAGTAAATTGATGCGACAAGGAAGGTCAATTCACAAGCGAAGATCGTATTGACATGTATTTCGCATCCACAATCTCCCAAATGCGAAAAGCCCTTGAAATTTCCTGGGTGGGTTGCCCCTTTTGAAAATGCTTGGTTACGTTCCAATTCTTGCAAGATCCAAATGCAGTTATCCGCCATTTAGCAATGTGTTTGGAGTTCTTGGGATCACTCAAGTTAAATCGGGAGGGTACGATCATGATTAGGTAGTTCCCAGCTACTAAAAATCCGTTTCTTGGCCTGCAAATCTTAGGGTTCTTGTTTTTCTTGTGAAGAAATATCCCACAGGCCGGAATGGAAAAAGAAGCCAAGGTATAAATATAGATCCATTGACCGTCTTTCCGATTCGTGGTCTCCTCCCACGCCAAGCTCGGCTCGTGTTTCGACTTGGCATGCCAGGGGGGACGCCACTTGGCAGAGGATGAGAGGGTAGATAAATGGGGGTAGATGTAGGTAGGTTTTATCATTTTTTTTCAAAAGGCCACGCGCTAAGAAGGCCATTTAGAAGGTCGATATAACCTCTTTTTTCAAAAATGTTTGTGCCAGGTGGCATGTTTTCATGTGGGCTACCAGATAGTATCATCAAATTTTCAAATGGAATATTTTGATTTTTTTGGAAAAAAGAAATGACTAAGCATGGGGCTTGGTGAGGTGGCAAAAATGGTGAAGATGTGGCACTTAAGGGTTGGTAACCATCTTTTCCCTAGTCAAAAATGATGATTTTGGTGAAGTGGCATGAAGTATGGATGATATGGGTGACACGTGTGATATGAATGGTGAAGTGGAATTATGAATGATGAAGTGGATGTTTGTATCTTTTGCAATTTCTTTTGACATGAAATGCTACTAGGGAGCTCATTTCTTGCATAGTTGGACATGTCTTGTTTTTGTCCTTCTTTTGTAAGACCTAGTAAGTATAACTCTAGGTACTTTTGAAATGAATTCATGAGGCTCCCTAATGCTTGACTTTGGTGAGTGGGTGGATGGAGCATGGAGTGTGTGTTTCATTTGACTAGGGAAAAAAATGTTACCAACACCATAGTATGTAATGAGAGGAGGTGGAAATGTGGAAAAAAAGAAGGCTAGACATGGAATGGAGAGAACGACTCAAGATATAGAATGAAAAAGAATGGCTAGGCAATTCTTTAAGAACTTTAGAATATCAACTTCAATGCTCAAATCAGAAATGTCATACCAAGTTGTGATCTTGCAAATCTTCAATAGGGCTTCAAATTTAGTAACTTGCCTTGTGACCTTCCATTTAGCCAAAATACTCCTTTGATGTTTTCTCAAGTGAATGTCCTTCTTTGGTTCTTCAAGTCCTTGTGTCTTTTGTAGCTTTTTGAAAGATCTTCAAAGTTGCAACTTCAAATACTCCTTATGTGCTTATTGAACCATGTATTTGGAAATGCTAATGATTCTTCCATGCTGCCATGAGTGGCAGCAATTCATATCCCAAAATTCAACTTGAGATCGATTAAATAAGGAAGTTATTTATTTTAAATGGACCTATGACCAGTAATGGGCTCAGGTACAAAAACCTTTCTTGATTTCTTGTGACCATGTCTTTCGTGTTTTTTAAGAGCTTGTTTTTGCATTGGTTTCATATCATTTTGGGCTTTCATATTATGATTTTTGGAGGACATCATTGAGTAATTTTTGCTCTATATGCGGAAATATTAATCATTATTACAAGTTCCCTAAAATTGAGATAAAAAATGAAAGCTGAAGGCCAGCCAATATTTTTATGGAATGGAGGAACTTGTCAATAGATGGTGTTTTCCTTCGTTTCACTGAATAGAAGGAAAACAAAGTTCTAGAACTACGGAGGTAGTTAGCAATTAGTTATTTTGTGATTTTTTCTCTCTAGCCCCCTATTGATTCTTTCTCATCAGCTCTCATTGCATCTCCCTGTAGTTTCTCCTTTGTTAGCACGCCCCCCCCCAAATTTGAAATTATTTGTAAACTCTCACTTGTTGAGGTCCCCGCTCCCCAATTTTGAACCTTATTTGTAACTAACATCTTGTTGAGGCCCTCGTGCCTAGTTGGAGGCCCGCGTGCCTGGTTAAACCATTGGTTTTTTGTCCACTTTTTATGTAGAGAAGCAGTTGGTGAGCATAATTTTTCGGTACTTTGCCATTTCGGACAAAGGTGCACAAGACGAAGAACAATAGGGAAGGCGATTCACATGAGTTCATCTCTTGCTACTTCTTTGCTATATTGTATTCACCCAACAAGGCTAGTCAGCATGAGAGTATAGATTGTATTATGATTTGACTCTAGCATAGGTTAGTGATCCCAATTGTCAGGGTTTTTCCTCGAAAACCCGAAAGGGCGAGGTCTTTTAATCCCGGCCATAATGGTTTCACTAACTTGTTATCTATATGTATATGTTTTGGTAATAAGGAGATGCCGAAACATTCTTTAGCATTCTTGTCTGCATCTATCCGTAGTAGTTCTAGAAGTTATATATCAAATATTAGCTCAAAATGCATTTCCTTGTAAAAGTAGTTGTATTTAAACTACAACTGCCTTATGGGAATCATAATTGATTCTGAGGAGGCAGAAAGCAGTTTTGACCCTGTCATGTTTGAATAGCCCTATCTTTCTTCACAGACTTCGGATTGACATGTGGTTTTTTGTGTCTTTTTCTCTATCTTGTGTAGAAAAATATCATGGTAATCACAAAATGTGAAAAAATCTTTTTGTCAGAACAGTTTGACTTTATTTTAAACATGAACCTTTTGGTACTTGATCCCCCTGAGTTTGTTAGAGCATAACTTACAAGAATGGAGGTATATATATTTTTAGATATTTTTCTAGTAGAGCATGACTGCCATATATGAACTCCTAGGAAGGGTTCGAATAGATTTTGTGATGTTGATTTTATACGAATTTTAAAGTGAACACTGCAAATGGACCATTTTTGGTCCATCATGGGACAACTCTAGTGTTAACACCAACATTGACCAAACAGTAAGTGACACTGGTTTACGCCTCCAAGAAGCCCCATACTAACCAAATGACCATCTTTGAAGAGGTTCAACATCTACAACAAAAATCCCCAATACACTGTGGCACCCCAAATTATGCACCTATCCAAAAGCCAATCTTGACATTTGAGAGTGATATTTAGCACTCAAATTGGGCAGGAAAGTGACCCTGGCACTCAAAATTGGGAGTCTGCCCAATTTGAGAGCCTATCATAATACAAAAAAAATCCATAGTCTCACCTCAAATTGGGGCAATGCCATGTCTGCGAAGTCGTCTCCTTTAGCACTGGATATACAAGTCTGGTTGATGAAAGTAGGGGCCAAATTGAGCATTGGCTTCCTAATTGTAATCCTCTGTGCTTTATTCCATATGTCTGCCAATTTTTCTTGGACATTTGACCCTTGGCATGGCAGGAACATTCATAGGTGTCCAGTGTGCATGTGAGTTCTGCGTGAGCATGGGGGAAATTGGGCGTGTGACCAATTTGGCCCCATATTGAGATCTTATTAAACTTGCACTCTCGGACAATCTTGAATGTAGAAAGTTGGGTGGCCACCCAATTTGGCCCCCTCTTAATACCCTCTTTTATGCATAACTTGTGGGGAAAATTGGGCGAGTGCCCAATATAACCCCTTTTACTTGTCTTTGATTGCTTGTTTTTATCATTTGTTCTTTTTTTTTCCCCCCCACTGACCATCCACATCAATTGCAGGATTGGGTTGATGTAGCAAAGCAAATGGTAAAAGAAAGAATAGACTAGAATAGAATAGTTTTTTTAATGTGACGTTCCACATATTTATACGCATATTTAAGTATAAATACATGACACGTCACTATGAATAATTAATGGCACATTAATTATTCATAAGCTAAGGTTAGCTATGTTAATAATTAAATTATAAAGGTGGAAACCTAACCCAAAACCCTAATTCGAATTTAGGGCTTATTCTAATATTAAAAAGGGCTAAAATACCAAATTAGTTAATTAATGACATGCCATCTGGCCCAAATCGATTGGGCAAGGCAGGGTTTCCATTTTGGATACCCAAATTAGGGCTTTTGTGCCCCAATTCGTATTAGGAGCAATTGGAGATGGAGGAGGAGAAGCAGCCGCCAGGCGCCCTTCAGTTAGTCGAGACAGAGCGGCCCAAGAGCGATTTGACGATTAGTCAGTAGGTTACCTTGTTAATTTATAGCATAGCGCCTCTCTGGGGTGTGTTCTCTCTCTGTTTTCTCTGTGGTTTACCTGTTAGGCTAACCCTTGATTGATATGGTGAGTATTCTCATCTCTAGTCTCTATATGTGCTTTGGTTGATGGTTTAGTAGTTCTTTGCTTAGTTAGCACTCCGGAGATGGGGGATTACGGGGGGTAGAGACCTCTGAGCCCATGTATCGTAAGGCACCCTTTGAACGTTCTGCTATGTCCAAGTGCATCTAAATTTTGTGCTTATGGTGAGCAAGAACATGTTCATCTGCAGACCGACAAACTAATTTTTAGAGAGATATGGCACAGAGAGTGAAGCTGTATCAGAGTTGACTGCACCATTGTATTTCTTTGTACCGTTTGCTTCCTGGAGCTAGGAGCTGAAAGGAGGGGATATTTTGTGAAGAAAATAGCTAGAAGGAATCAAAGGGCCATTGCTGAAGTAGTTTTCAGGTGGATGGTTTGCCTTTTACACCAAGGGATCTTAAATTGCTTAGATAGTTCTTGTTGTTGAAGAACAGAATCAGAATTTAATGATTTGAATTAAGAGTATTAAAGGAATCTGGTGACCTTGAATGTGATAATGTGAGATTGAATGTCTTTTGCCACGTTAGGAAGTAAGAACTAAGCTAAAATTATTGTAAGAAGCTCGTAAATAGTCTTTGAAATTGTAGAATAGTCTTTGGAATTGTAGATAGTAGGGCAGATCTCATTAGGGCGGATTTGGGGTCTCAAAATGGCCCTTAACTTTAATTTCTAATATCCACGTCATAGTACCTTCAAGCCAATGAAAGAGAGGAATTCAAAATGAAAATCAGTATTACGTGGCACTTTTGCAATAAATAGTACTGTAATAATTGCACTTTTTAACTCAAATGGATCGTTTTTTTGCTATAACTTGTGATTGTGATGTCCAAATTGCACGCCGTTTGTTGCGTTGGATAGCCCATGGCGAGCTCTTTCCAATGAGTATAGCTTTGATATGCTTTTGATAAAAGGAAGGACTAAAAAATGCAAAAAACCAGGTTTTTTCTCGTGTTTTTAACTTTTGGTCATCTAAATTAGATTAAAATATATTCAACCCATATACTGTTAGATAGATCTTTTGATTCCGCATCCAATGAAACAAAAATTTTGCGATGTGAAGCTATGAATCAAAAGTTATGGCCCAAAAACTAATTGATGAAGTTACTTTTTGAGTATTTATTGCGATTAAAGAGGAGGAAAGTACAATTAATAAGCAAGAGAAAATATGACATGGAATTTTTCTTTCGAGGCCATTTTGAGACCCCAAATCCGCCCTAATGTGTAGGGAGTAAACGGGATCCTGGCAACAACAATATAGAGATTGTTTTGCTTTGGAGAAGCCAGAACTCAATTAGAACCTTGGAGATCGTGTAGCTGATAGGGCCTGCATGGAGGTTCTAGCAAGGGCATAAAAGGTACCATCAGCTCCATGAGGTAAGATCCTACTTTAGAAGATAGATAGAAAATGGATATGTACCTTTGGTGATTAGATCGAAGTTAAGATGTTAAACTAAACTATGATATAGAATTGAACTGCTAAGAAATAACCATCGAGCTAAGACGAGACAGATTAGTATCCTAGTTGGATAGTAAAAGGATGCATGCCATAACGACCTAAAGAAGCTTATGGGGGCTTCTGGCAGTGTTGTTGGTCAAATAAAATGCTAAGTTATGCAATTAATTTATTAGTAAGAAAAACAAGCTAACATACTGGGCATATGAGTACTCTGTAAAATGTTCACTCCTTATGGAGGGAACGACTCTGGAGAAGCATGCTACTGGAAGCATGTAGTTGCTAGGTGGTCCTTGTACCTTATATTGATGTAAATTGTAGGGATATCATGATTGCTTGGGAATACGATATTATGCCATGCTAGAATAAGCTTTTTCTATGGGGAAGAAAATGCTAGACCTTCTATGTGTTCTATAATGTATTTAGACATGCTACATGCTTGGATATCATGGTCATGTGTCAAGGCTGCATTATATTAGCATGTACTTGTTGGATATTTGACATCACACTGTGGTAGAACATGAATTTGACATGTTTTCTATGATATCATTGAAAGTGTTAGCATTATTCCTGGTAAATGCATAGGAAATGCATGTGAATTATGACTCTTGATTCTTGGATCATACGATGATAAATATAGTTTAAACTATGACATGTGGGACATGTGCTAAGTTCTTGGCTGATACATGATTGCATAATCTTTGGGCCCGGAGTCCATTTGCCATGGCTTGGACTCGCAGTTGTTTCTTGTTCTTGACATCAGGCATTGTCACCACAGGGAGGGTGCTTCGTCGTGCTACATGGCTTGAAGTGGTCCCCTAGCGCTGGACGCAAGCTAGGAGGGTGTATACACATGTTGCTTACCCTGCCCCTATTTGCTGCAGGGCCTGATCAGCACGTGTGGCCTTCATAGAACTTTAGTAGGCATTGCATGCTTATGGATATCTCATGGTTATTTTATGGTTTCTCATGGTCTCGTGGTTATCTCTTAGTTATTGAAAGATTATGACATGTGCATTTACAATTTATTTGGATGGTTTGATGATGTTTTGGTTCTTATTATCATCGTTCGTTTATATGCTAATACTGCATGGCTTGTTTCTAGCATAGAGGGATTTTTAGGTGAGGCATCCAAGTCTGAGAATTATTCTTGTGATTGGTACATCGTACATGTTTCTTGTTGATTATGCCATCATTTTCTAAATGCCTTAAACCTCCACCTAGTCTTTAAGACTCACCCCATTAGAAAGCGGCAAGTTATGAACATGGGAAATTTGAAGAATGGTATCTACTAAACAAAATCCTATGCAGATACAATATGGGCATCCGTCAAAATTTGGCGAACAAATTTTGTTCTTCTCCAAAATTAAAAGAAAACTTGGGCGCCAAGCAAAATTTGATGTTATTGTGACTTATAAAAGAAGCCCTGCTAATGCTCTTGAGCTTTCAAGTTCTCTCTAGTGATGAATGAGTGGGCGGATGAAAAATAGAAAGTTTTGTGAAGGTTTGAGAAAAAAAGCATTGTGATGTAAATTGTTTCTTTCTGTTGGTTGGTTGATGAGGTGCATATTGTGCAAGGGAATGCTCGGCTGGTGGCTTGTCCTTAATAAAACAAGGCGGATAGCTGGTGCGATGGTGTTGGCATGGCTTAGCGCGTTGGCTAAGTTGGGCTGGTTATTGATGGAACTAAATGGCTAGTAGCTTCGCTCGGGTGGTTTAAAGCTTTTTGAGCTGCCTGACTGGGTGGCGGGGTTAATTTTTACTAGTTGGTGGTTTTGCTTCCCAACCGTGTTCCTTAGTTGCCCTCTCGCCTTGGCCATGTAGTTGTTCGCAGAGTTAGAGGAGACATGGTGAACTTCGAAACGATTTCGGGCAAGGTGGAGAGTTCGTATCGGGTGGTATTGGTCCTTGGTGATCATTTGGTTCGACGAGGAGGCCTTGGCGTTTGACTAAGACTTTTAGCCGAAATGTTTGAATTAACCATAGTAGACGATCATATTTTGCAGCAAGAATTGCATACTGTGCAAAAGGCACCACTAGCGTCAACTACTAGAGCTGGTGACAAAGATTGCTTCATCTTTTCTGCTTTATCGAAGTAAAAATCCAAAGGAACCTTGATAACATAAAAAATCTAACATCACAAGTCGGGCCCTGATAGATGAATGCAGAGGAAGATGTGCGACATGACAAATTCGGTAGGCTTTGGCGTTAGGGAATTTTTTCTTTCCTTGCCCTAAAGCAGATGGATCGATGTTTGTATGGGATTTAACAAATACATACAAAATATAGGGGACACATGTAAAAAATAGTGAAAAAGGAAGAAAAGTATAGTGCACAATCTAGACGTACTAATTAATAGACCTCGAGAAATATGGCCTTGCAAAACTATATTAAAAAATCATAAGAAACCCTTTGTTATTATGCTAGATTCTAGATAGATAATGTCCACATAAACAACGGCCATGGGACAGACAAAGCATGGGAAAAAGCCCAAAAATGAAAAATAGGATCAAATAAAATCAATAAATCTAAAATTGTGCCAGATTATCTAAACATAACCAATCCAAGGGTAAAAGACCGACCTATTGTCTACATGTTGTAGACTGTCCATTACTTTTGCAGACGTGCCTTCTGCACTTTACAAAGCTCCATGTAGCCCCATCCTAGTAGCAGAGTCAACTTCACCAACATGCACATGCATGACATCATCACAAAAAAAATTTAAAGTCTCATCCATATCAAAATGCTTGATGAGGAAAAAATGGGAAGTGCCTATTTTCTTGGTTTTTTTTATCATTTTCGCTCATTTCTCCTTTATCGCTCATTCCTAGCCATTGATCATTGTAATATTCCTTCTCTTATTCCTTCCAGCACATTGTAGACCGTCCACTGAATCCGTGATGGGGTCAAACTGGCATTTCCACCTCACCATAAGATTTGTGAACCATTGATACAAGTCAACATACAAGTCAATTAGAAAACAGCATGCAAAAAAAGGGGACTTGAACCCCCTGCCATGTGAGGCAGACCCAAGTTGTTGTTCTCCTTATGGCTTCGCATAGCATTACACAGGATGCTATGAATTATGTGTACTACATGTTTGTACATCCTTCTAAAATATAGACACAAAATGTGTGAACTACATATTTCTACAAACTTAATAAAGAACCATACATTCTTTCAAAATGTACACAACTGCTTCTCAATCTCAAGCTGAAACCGTGGACCCTGATGTACTTGTCTGCCAACGGCAGCAACAGCGAGTGTAAACTATGCAGCACCTTGTCTGCACAAATTTGCAGTTAAAAATAAACTGTGCATTCCACAATTCAGAACGTCACTTGCACTTTTAGGACAAATGCTAAATCTGTGTACACGAAAACCAGAGCGTATGCTCCAAACTGCCATTTCCATGTCAGCATATGATTTCGGAACAATAATGTCTGAGTCAATAATGCACTCAATCACTAACCAAGGGAAATAGATCAAAACAGATGAACAAAAATATACTGTGAAATACAAGCATGACATATGAATAGAATTGCTCATACATTAATCTGTTCCATATATTATATTCTCTTACCAAAGTAATCAACCTGATTGGCTCACTAGCTCGCTATAAAAAACATTGTTCATGAGGTTACGACTCAATCACTGTTATAACAACTGCAATGGCTACTTCCAATTTCAATGGCTACTTCCAATTTCAGCACACCAAGTCTATATGAAAATCACTCTTAATTTTTCAAATTCTAACTGTTTGAAACCTTCAACAAGCAGCCCCAAGAGCATGAGCACAATCTGCACATGCAAGAAAGGACATCTCTAGTGCAGAAACTGCTACAATTCTTATGTTTTGTTAAGTGAGAATCTTAAACAAGGACATCAAGACTGCTCATTGTGGAGACTTTGGCCTGTGAAACATCACTGATGACACACATACCTCTGCCATGACAATATTTAAAGGCATTGCTGGTAGGGCTAACTATAAATCAGACATTTACAGCTTTGGGATTCTTCTGTGACATGTGGAATACTCAATAAGACAATGTTTCCATTACAGTTCTGGAATACTCAATATGTAATGGAAGCACTACATATATGCTAGTTTTCTAACAAACTCCCCTGCCCTGCATATGCCAGAATGCCAAAGCCTATGGCAAAACCTGCTGCCCTAACTGATGGGTATGGCTATGTGATACACTCTCCAAATTCCCTGAACAAAACTGCTAAGAAGACTTGAACAGCAAGGAACATACGGACCTCGGCTCTGCCTTACCTGGAAGATGAAAAAACCTATGAAGCCGGGGCATGCCGACGACGCCTCCGCATAGCCGCCAACGTGCAGCATGGAATCCGACATCTGGAACTCCGCTCCCGGCTCCATCTCCATGGTTCGGATCACTGAGTCCCCTTCGTCCCCTGCTAAAAAAAAAATATTCGAACACAAATGCAAACCCTGGGGTCCAACATCAGCAAAATACGGCCACCCATACGAATACCTAGTCTGAACCATTCCAAACCTTATGTTATACCGACCTCAATTCACATTTTTGACACCTGATCGAGCAATCAAGATTTCTAGCTTGAATTGAGTAGAAATTTAAAGGAATTGTCTTATCCCCCCATGTGTTTCTTTTCTTTACCATGGTATTTCTCTTGATTTGCCTATTGTCCATTCTAAAATAAAAGCCTCGAGTAATTCTGCTTGTCATTGTCAACATTAGCAAAACTGGTTTGAGACTGAATAATTATGGGCCTTTTGTTTGATTCTCCATAAAGGTGTTCTCATCAATGCTGTTTACTGGCTAAATTATCCATTCATCATGATGGAATGTGGGAATTCTCGCTCTGCAAAGTTATGGCCCCCAAACTTTTGAAAATTACCAGCTGACCACCTTGAGATGGCATCCTAAGCTAGAGGGCATCCTAAGCTAGAGGTTGATAAAATGCAAAATCTATGCATTGCCTCAACTACCTTGCACGGATTAAATCCCATGTACTGGAATGAAGAATGTTTCTTTGCTCTCTAAAATTCAATTGGGACATATATTTCCACTGAGTATTCACCTTTGAGACCTCCAAGATCCTTTGTGCAACTTGACCTCTTTAAGGATATTCCTCTGGCCATTCCTTTTACTGATGCTTTTGGTCAGAAGTCTTCTGTATCTTTGAGATGGTCTGGTCTTCCCTCTCATTGCCAAAAATGCAACCACAGGCACTATTGGTACTCTTACTATATTGAGAAGAAAATCACCTCCAGGAATACAAGTTATAATCTTACAAGGACCAACCCTATGATGCATCAAACTAAAATTAACCAGAATGTTAATATTGACAGGTTAGATATTAATATGGATGGCAGGAACAATGGAAATAAATATTGCAACAAAAATGTATAGATGGAGATAAACTGCAGAGCTACTGGCAGAAAACAGAGATGCATCAGCTCCATTCTCAGAATTTTCTTGCCCTCTTCAGAGTGAATATTTTGAATGGACTAGAGTAAATGGTAGTTTCAAAAGGATATTAAGGAAAAAGCAAGCAAGAGATAAGTTAATGGAATAGGAGAAGAATTTAAACAAAGGCAAGGAGGTGTAATGGAATACTGAGAGTAAGTATGATAGTAGATTTGATAGGAAATATTCCTTTGACAATAAACAACATAGGGATGGTGGTATCAAAATGATTGTTAGAGAGAATATTCTTGAAAAGAGTATGAATGTTGCTACTTCAAATTTGAATGCCACTTTGAACAATATCGTTCTGGAGGTCAAAGGCCAAAAGGAAGGCTCTTATTCTCTCTTGGATATGACTACTAAACAGAAAGGTAAGAGTGGTCTATTAACTAGAAAAATGCAAGGAAAGGTTCAGCACATGAAAAATGTTCCAAGTTCCTCCAAAGGTAAGACTATTGATTGCAGTCAATCTACTTCAAATTCTCAACATCCAACATCGAATTTAACTCTGGATAATAATAACTTATCAGCATCCTATTCCAAAGAAACTGTATGTGAAGCAGTCAATACCTATTTGGCTGATAATAACACCCTTGTTATTATTAATAATCCTAGTGAAAATGGAATTAATACAAACATCCGCATTGTAACAAGTTTGAACTATTGTGACTGCCGGAGATCCTCTTGTCCAAATAACTGCAGCATACTGGTATCCATATCTCCTTCACATAGACAAGTGTTGCAGCACCTTTCCTCAACCTTAAGCAATTAACATCAAATGCTCTAATCCCATATGAGAGAGTATGACCATTTACATCAGCACGGCTCTCAAAAATTGAGCATTACCTGGATGGGCTGAATGGGAATATGCAATATCGAAAATGTTTAATGACTATTCTAATAATAAAATATTGCTCTCAGATGACTGAAACTCTTGTTTCGCCTTCCTTCCTTCTCTTTTTACTCCTTTGTAGGCAATGTGTCCATTCTAGTGTTTCAAATACTTCAACTAATACCTACGGGATAATACGCAAGTAGGTGTGAAGTTCAGACAAAATAGATAGATTGGAAATAAGAAGGATAACAAAACTGGAAGAGAACTAAGGTTACTTTTCTACTTGCATTGAACCAGAACAGTAACTACACTACATCATTTGCACTAATACGAGAACCCTCTTTGTTAGTTGAGATTAGCCATGGAAACCTGAAATATGCATATATAAACCAAAAGCATGTGATCTACAGCTAAGGAAATAGGTAGTAAAGAAATATACCCAGTCGTCTGATCTAAAAGCTAATAACAACATAACTTGGCTGCAGGTTCTCGACTTTGTCTATAACTGAATGGTGCACTGGCTTAAACGTTTGACAGAACAAATATGCTCCATAGAGCTATAAGGAAGCTGCAAAGAAGCATTTGAAGAAATTGCAAAGAAGATGCAAGTAACTTATCTGCTTATCATACTTGTAAAATAACCAGAGTCCGACCCTCGCAAATGCTGGTGTAACTAATAAGAACCCTAACAGCAGGCCGTCCGATTTGCCGGCAACAGCAGGCCGCCCGATTTGCCGCCCATCTTCTTTATGAGGTCAAAAAGTCGTAAAATTTTATCTTCTGGTCGCCATCTAAGTGGTATATAAGACGCGCATAGTAAGGGCAAGCCTATCTATCTCAAAACAATGGCTAGCAAATCACTTCAAGTCTTTCTTCTTCTTCTTGTTCTCACTTTTGCCTTTGCTACAATGTTAGCACAAGCTGAGGATTGCTTAGAAGGACATGCTTGTATAGACCCAAGGCTTCCATCTTGTTCCGAATATTGCCAATCTTGCCATAAGTCAAGAACCACTGGGAATTGCTATAAATGTTCAGGTGGCGCTTGCAGTGGGTGGACATGTATTTGTCGAAATCCTTGCCGGCAGGTTAGCTGCTTCTAGTGTGGTTTGTAATCTCTGCTAGCATATATAGGCTAATAATTATAACAACAAATAAAATGGTGTCGGACCGACCCCGCTTGTTTATAAGCATTTCATCATCTATTTATTACGTATTTGAAAATGTATTGGAAGTAGTAAATTTGCTATTTAGCAGGTTGCTATCGTGGTTTTAAACCTCGACTATGTCATTGTAATCACAATAACAAGAAATAAATTGATGCTAGGGATAGCTATGACTTCCGAGTATTGTATATGATAATATGAATTTGCTCTTTGATTGATCTTGTCATATTCCAATTCTTGATGTAAATGCTAGTTATTTATAAGTCAAAAATGCCCCATTTTCGCTTCATCCGAGCAGTGCTTCCTCGAGTGCTTTTGTCATTTCTGTTGCCGTGACTCTTCATCTAGCTTGGAAGCCCAGGATACAGAGCAATCACTTCACCAAGAACTTAGGATTCACTGATACTCTACTCACAGTATATAGTTTCATTACAGTTTCAAAATCTTTTGTTCATTCGTTAATAAGCAAAAATTCCAAGAAGCCGAAGAGAATTTTGATAACTACATGGTACATGCAAGAGCTGCTGAAGCGGAATGCCATACTTCATATGATACATTTTGAAAATTTTAAGCCTGCTCTTAGTGGAACTTGCAGAGCAGATAAAAAGGATTGATAGCAAATTTGACTCACTAATGCAGGGATCTAAATCACGGCAAATCATAAGGTCCTCTGAACTTATTATTACTGATATGATGCAGCATTAGAAAGAAGGCGTAGGATACTATTACCCTTGATTGGGGATCCTGGAGGTGTGATCTTGGAGGACGGGATCCCGGCGGACGTGTGATCCCAGAGAGAGGATGAGATCCCCTTTATTGCGCAGTAACTGCGCAAAAAGCTTATAGGAAAAATCAAGGAAATTTTTTTGTGGGTTTTTCTTGCCCAATCCTCCACGAAATTGGATAGGATCTGTGCGTGGATGGTCGAAATCAGCAGGAGGATAGGATCAGGTAGCAGTGGAGGAGGCGAGCACCACAGCGATGGCGTTGCCCCAAATATGTAGCATAATAACAGGGAATTTTCTTTGTGTTTTTGTACGCTTTTCACAAAGGTTTTCCTAAGATTTCATGGCATATTCGAATGGATGTACTAATGCGTACATCTAGAGTGCACCATTTCTTAGTCGTTGATTTAACTTTTTTTTTCAATGGTCCAACATCCAAGGGCTCACAACAAAAGCCCTCTTTTTATTTTAGGGGCTGAACATGCAAGCCTCGTGGATAGCATTTTAGGGCACGAAACGAAACAGGGCTTGCAAATCTGCAACAACAGGGATTACCAAGATAAGATTACATGTAACGAGCCTAAGGTCTAGCCGGGAAAATCAAGTAAGGAACATTTGCCTTTCATATTCTTCTAAGCATTGAAGTTATTTATTTATTTATTTAGCGGTGGTTGCCTAACCCCCCCTGCCCGATTTCCTGCATTCCTAGCTATGCCACGTGTCGTACACATAGGCCAAATTGATTCTATGCCGCTAGATCCGCCTATTTTCGTGATCTACGGTTAGGAAAATTAGAAAGTAAAGAAAATTCCAGTTAGATGGTCTTCCTGGAGATGCCCGCACGGGCAATCCGTTATCGATCTCTACCATGGCCATCGGCGGACCATCTTCAACCTGAAGCAAATCTATTAAATTAAGATCTGAAATTTGTCGCTTCCCCCTATAGGATTTGTCCCTTGAAGCTACATTGATCATCAAAAGGCGCTCGGTGGACGATGACAAAGAATGGCTCTCGATTTTGGCGTTTACTGCGTTTTCTGCTTTAAATTTGCAAATGTGATCAAGCTCAAATCCATGCACTTCCGAAGGAGAGATAAGCTTTTCATTTTCCCGGATATGGGATCACCGCTAAAAGGAAAAAGGTTTGAAAAGAAACTCTTCAAGAAGTCGCCGTTTAGGAAGCAAAATGCAAGTGGGGAATTTATGCCCTTGGTGCCGTGGCGCGCTTTGGTGCTATCCCGCTTTTGAGGAATTATGCTTGAATGGCGTGAGACATGACGAAATTACTATGATAAATGTACTTAATGTAGCTGCCAATCTAGATTCCCGTCAAAAGCTAAGGTAAGTTAATTCATGCCTTCATTGTTCAAAGTGAGTTTGGGTCATTTCTTATTATTCAGAATGGACTCATCAAGATGTATAGCAATTGTGGAAGTCTAGATGATGCTTGTATGTCATTTAACACCATGATTACCCGCGATACAATATCTTGGAATATGATGATAGTAGCATTTTCCTGACCATGGTCATGATGTTTTTAGACAAATGTATGCGATCTCGTGCACCAAGCAAGATAACTTTCCTTGCACTTTTAACTTCTGTTTTAAACCGGGCTGCCTTTACCGAGGGTAAACCGGTACATGCACATATTCTGACAATGGTCTTGTAATCAATGTCGCTCTAGGCAATCGCTATTGTTAGTATGTATGGAAAGTGTGGAAGTACTCCAAATGCACGGAAGATATTTGATGCAATGCAAGCTCGAGATATAGTTTCTTGGAATTCTATGATGGAGCTTATGTGTAGGATGGAAATGGGAAGGATACCATTTACCTCTTCAAAAACGCAAATCGAAGGCATAAATCCCGACAAGGTAACAATTACTACCGCCTTTGCTCGGATGTTCTTCTCTTGGAAATCTTACGAGGGTAGACTTGTCCATGCAAGCATTCCTAAGATCTTGTTTCAATCGCACCCAATACTATCTACAAGCCTTGTTGATATGTATGGCAAATGTGGTAGCCCCCGGATGCACAAGCCGTGTTTGATGAGCTGCCCAAGTCCCGCCATTGCAAAGACCATGGAATGTCTTAATTGCAAGATATGCCCAAATGGGGTATCCAAGGAATTCTTTTTACTTTTTGAGACTATGCAATTGGAAAGTGTAGTTCAAGATAAAATAACTTTCATTAACTTGCTTGATGCCTCGAGTAATTCAACCATGTTGTCTCAAGGCTTTTTGATCCATGCTCACATTATCAAACATGAATTCAAGTGAGACCTTGTTCTTGAGAATGCACTTGTGAATATGGAAGCTTGAGAGATGCATGCATTGTCTTTGGCAACATGAACACTTGGGATATTATCACCGGAATTCCTTGATTATGACCCATCGGCAAACATGGGCATGCAAAGGGCTTATTCAACTTTATTACACAATGTACAATGAAAATATAAGACCCGATAAGTTCACATTTATGTGCATTGTTGATGCTAGATGCCTGTGCAAGTACATGTAATTTAGCGCAGGCGGTTGATTCACAAACAAATCAATTAACATGGTTATAGTTCGTAACTAGTCATGGGAACAACCATCCCGGCCCCATGTACAATAAATGTGGTAGTCTTGAAAAATGCGGAAAAGTATTTTTAGAAAATGCATGATAAAGACATTATTACATGGAGTGCAATGGCATCGTGATACATGCAACATGGGCAATAATCGATGATACATCAAAACTGCTTTTATGAGATGTTCAAGGATCATATCATGCCGATGTTGAAATCAGAGCTCACATGCCCCCCCTCTATACCGAGAGCGCCCAATTTTGTCGAAAATTCTTTTTATTCATGCTTCTGCGTTTTTAGGGGAGCAACTGAAATCACAAATACATGGAAAATATGATTATCAATATGTATGGCAAGCAAGGTAGTTTGAACAAGGCCTGTAGGGTTTTATGAAATGCCGTAGCATGATGCAAATCGTGGAATAACATTGTTGCGGCATATAGCCAACATGGCCAGTGTATGAATGCCCTTCTTTTCTTGAACCGTGTATTTGAAGAAGGGTGGAGCTTGATGCGCTTACATTTCTTAATATCTTTTTCGTGATGCAACATGCGATTGGTAGATGTTGGGTTCCACTACATCTCTTTGATGGAAGGAGATTATAGAATCGCGGGGCGATGGCGAGCAAACCATTCCATGATTGACATCATTGGGAGAGCAGACGATTAGATGAAGCAAAAGACTATATCAACATTATGCCTATCCATGTTATTGCTCATCATGGGTGGTTTTCTTTGCGCGCAAAATTCATGGTGATTTAGAAAGTGGAAATGGGCTGCAAGACATGTTTTGGGATTGAAGATAATGTACAAGATGATGCAATCAGCCGCACTTGAGAAGGAAGAGTAACCGAATTATTTCTAAAAACATGCCGCAAGACTATCCATGATAATGCATAAGACCGCCGGGTTTTAGTTGGCCATGCTCATGCCGCTTCATTGATTGCCCCATCTCATGTGCAAATTAAAAATTGATATCCGGGCTTTGCATTGTGTCCTAAGAATTGAAAAGCAAGTTTAACAAAGTTTGAAGGTTATCCTAGCCTACTACAAGAGCTCCACCAATGTTCTAATTGAGCCACTAGATAATCCCTCAAGATGGTTGGCGCGGCTTTATTTCTTTGTTGTATGAAATATTCATGTGCATGTGCCGCTTGGTTCATTACAGCTGGTATATTGAGTGTTTTATTAGAATTGAAATAGTAGTTAAGCTTATTGACATTGTTGAGTTTCCTTTCTAGCAATTGTATGCACCAATAGGTTTTTATCACCATCAGAAGTGAGAAGCTGACCTTCACACTTAAGGAAGGCATGGAAGATGGTTTAGAGAATATTATAAAGTCATGTAGCCATCTACATGATCATGCCCATGCTAAGAGTGAAGAGAAAGTACCCCTACTGGGCTGTGTAGAGGCCCATATAATGCATAATAGTAAACGTGAGCATTTTTTGACTAACAAGTCTGACTTATCTCAGACATTTTAACCTCTAACATCAACACATGATTCAGCCCTACTTGCAGCATTATGACGTATCCCCAGGATTGGTTCGAGCACAGGATTGATTCATAAGGGATGCGCAATGTAAGATTCATATATTAACATCAACACATAGATTTTGTTTTGCATTTCTTATGTAAGATTCATATATTAATACATATTCTCTTAGCATGCCGCCGAAATTCGAATTACTACCATTAAAATACCAACTCCAATTCATCTACTTAACCTTCTTCCCAACCCTGCAGTTCTGCTAGTTATTTATTTTTAGTATTATCACATATGTCAAAAAGCTAGTACAAGCCTTACGTATACATGGGTGCATGCAAGGGTAAGATGAAAATACTAATTTGAATAATAGCAAGGTCCATAAATGCTGCTGCCATACGTTGCTGTTGCTTTGCATCATAAATAAAGAAAGACTAAGGGTGGAATCACATTAGCGTGCCCGACCAATCGTGCATTTACAGTGAGCCAATCAGATCACGAAACATGGAGATTTTGGGCACATCCCTGTATCATACTTGAGTGCCCAAACAGCCATTTTGGTTTGGGCACCCCTCTGTTTTTTGGTCGGGGGTTCTCGGGTGACCAAAATCGTCCCAGACTTGGGCACCCTGATCTGAAACGCTGATTTCAAACTCTGATCTCCTTGATTTGCGGACAGCTTGAGGCCTGGATCTGTTCCTTGCGCTGTTTGGGCACCCTAATATGACAACAACAGAAATGGTGTGCCCAGGCATGCGTCCAACGGAGGCCCAAAGTCGCAGATATCTTTCTTGGGCACTCCCGTAATGTGATTCCGCCCTAATAATTTATAATTAAGGCAGCATTTAAATATGAAATGGATAAGTACCTTATAAATGTAAATAGCCACGTCATGCAAGGAGCCAGCATTACGTTGTCACATAGGCATAGAGCCTAGCTTAGTATAAAAAAAAGAGAGAAGGCAAATTCATTGCCTGATTTTTAGGAGAAGAAGAAATCAGAGAAGAGAAATCAAAGAAGGAAAATCAAAGAAAACAAAGAAGGCATAAGATCGGAAGGCAGAAAGAAGGGAAACTTATATTCAGGTGGGTGGTTTTGCCTTACACCAGGGAATGCTGGTTCTTGCACTCATGTGATTTTTCCTTAAAACATAGAAAGGAATTGGATTGATTGCTAGTTTTCATTGGAGTGCAGCATTCTAACATTTAAATTGATCTGGCTGATTATCAAATTCATGGCAGCTTTTATTGTAATCTAGATTTGTTAGGAAGAAGAGTAAAGTAGTATTAGAAAACTAGAAAGCCTGCTCTGTGAATTCAGTGGGTCACAGTAAGCTATCCCGATCCATCTGCTTCTATGTATAGGTTAATCCAACAATGAGTCTCTGCTATCCAGAAGAGTCCCAGCCCAAAAATTAGATTTTGTTTTGGTTTTTATTTGATCTGACCTGCTCGGGCATGCATGAGCTTTAAGTCTAGAGGTCTGCCAGGATGCCTTCGTCTCCATAATTTTCTTATTTTTGTACAACCAATTGATTGTCATACCTCCAGTTCTAAGTTCTTACCTGCTGGGATAAGCATTCATGGTCCATATTAAAGCTTTGATTGGATCTGTTGGGTTGCACGCCTCTTCCGGAGCATGGCCGAAAGCCCACAGGCTTTTGCCTCCGCCGTTGCCACTGTAATAAGCCCTAATATAAATAAATCAAAAGGTTTATCTCATTTAAATAATCACTTCAAGTCTTTCTTGTTCTTCTTGTTCTCACTTCAAGTCTTTCTTGTTCTTCTTGTTCTCACTTCAAATCACTTCAAGTCTTTCTTGTTCTTCTTGTTCTCACTTTTGCCTTTGCTACAATGTTAGCACAAGCTGGGGATTGCTTAGAAGGCAATGCTTGTATAGACCCATTGCTTCCATCTTGTTTTGAATTTTGCCAATCTTGCCATAAGTCAAGCGACACCGGGAATTGCTATAAATGTTCAGGTGGCACTTGCCGCTTGTGGCGATGTAATTGTCAAGGTCCTTGCCGGCAGGTTAGCTGCTTCTAGTGTGGTTTGTAATCTCTGCTGGCATATATAGGCTAATAATTATAACAACAAATAAAATGGTGCTGGACACAGCCCTCGTTGTTTATACAGTTTCATCATCTAATTATTACGTATTTGAAAATGTATTGGAAGTAGTAAATTTGCTATTTAGCAGGTTCACGAGGAGATTCAATGCTCCACTGTGGTTTTAAACCTCGAGTATATCATTGTAATCATAATAACAAGAAATAAATTGATGCTAGGGAAGCTATGACTTCCTAGTGTTTATATTGTATGGTGATATGAATTTGCTCTTTGATTGATCTTGTCATATTCCAATTCTTGATGTAAATGCCAATTATTTATAATCGTCTCATAAAAATCTATGTGAACTTAAGGAAAATGGCATGTCGTACAAAGCAATATGTGCATCCTCATTACAAATATACTATACACTCCATGGATCTTCTGCAATAAATTACTCCAAAGGCTAGCCACTTTTATGTGGAGTATCATCATGGTCTTCAATCTATACATAGTAAATATCTGCAAGCATATATCCACACTTAACTACGCCCCTACTAGATGAGTAAGAGCCCAAAATAAACAAGAGAGAACATTCTATTACTTACTACCATTCCATAGCAAAACATGTGTTGGTACAAGTGCAAGAATGAGGGAGGCATGCATTGTTAAGTCATTACGACAGACGGACAGACAAACAAACAAACAGACAGACAGACAGGAGGCACTGTCTCAGTTGTTTTTGGCTGCAGTGGAGGAGGGGGTGGTGGATGGGCTTCGGATGCGGGATGGTAGTCAGCCAGTTATTAACGGTTCATAGATGACACTTTTCTCTTCTTGGTGGCGAAAGAGAGGAATTTGGCGGAATGTGAAGGGTTTGTTTGGATACTTTCTCCTTGGCCTCGAGGCATTCTTTCGAATTGGGGCAAATGCTGCGCATTATGGGCCCATTGACTCCAGCCTCCCCTTTGTTTGGCTCTATTCCCTGGAAGGTGCTTCCAATGTGTGTGTACTAAGTTTGGGTATTCCCTTTGGAGGGATGTTTCCATGGGGAGGGTGTGGGATGAGATTTTGCGGGGGTGCGCGAAACACCTCAATTGGTGGAAGGGTAGCAAGTTGTCCATGGCGGTAGGATCACTATTGCCAAGTCGGTGATTTGTAGCACTCATGTGTATACAAACATCTGCGATGTTAGCTCCTCGAGGGTAAGATACAAGCTTTGGATAAGATTGTTCGAAATTTTGTGTGGGGGGGATGATGAAGGGCGGTTGTTAAAGTGGCTTGGTGGAAGTGTCTCCGGCCCCGAGAGGATGTGATGAAAACAGAGACAACTAAAGCAAAACAAAACCTTCGATCTTAATCAAGACACATCTTACAATACCGGGCAATTACCCAATTCAAACTGGCCGATAGTGATTCAATTGCATAAGAAATTATCCGGCCTAAATAAGCCGAATAAGTAAGAAGGTGATTCACCGCTACAAGCAAATTCCAGTTAGTAAAACCAGAGCAAACAGTGTGTAAAGCAAAATAGATCACTTATCAAACAAGCAAGTAGCAAATCTTTAGCCTCCGGGTTTTCCGCGGATCACAAACGGAAGATCGTTCAACGACTTCTCTTGATCCTCCCAATCTTATTGGTACAAAGCAACCAGCTATTCATATGTTCTTCTGCTGCAGCTTCAGATGACCCAGACGACTCATGAGATCATCAACTCCTTCTATTCCGCTTCAAGCAGGAGGCACCAAAGACCAATCTTCAATAGCTACCTCTCGCTCATCGTCGGAGCGCATAAACCGGGCCGATTCCTCTCACGGCAAAAACCCAAGAGCGTTTGCAAGCCGCATCAAATATCACCGCTCTTCCGTTGATTTCCCCGCCCCGATCTCCGCTGTTTAACTTTCATTTGCACCCACCGGGCTTGTTGCATGATGACATGTGTGTCGGGCCCTGATAGTGATAGACCTTATTATTATTTTTTTAGTACAACAATGGCATGAATATCCAACATTTCCCCTTCATGCCTTTGTTATCTTATACCCAACAATTCTTTGAACAGATTAAGCTTTCTTTCTGTCATTGCTTTGGTGAATATATCTGCTGCCTGATGTGCGGTTTCCACATACTCCATTGTAATTACATTGTTTGCAATAAGATCCCTTATAAAGTGAACATGCAACTCGATGTGTTTGGTTCTCTCATGGTGCACAGGATTTTTTGCTATGGCAATACAACTGAGACTATCAGTGCGCAATACTGTTGGATGATCTTGAGACACACCTATTTCTGTCAAAAGCCTTCTCACCCATACTATTTCTTTAGCTGCTAACGAAGATGCTGAGTATTCTGCTTCAGCTGACGACATGGCAACGGATGATTGTTTTTTGCTTCTCCATGATATTGTACCTCCTGCAAGAACTAGAGCATAACCAGAAGTGGATTTTCTTGTATCTAGATCACCGGCCCAATCTGCATCTGAGTATGCATATAGTGTTAAATTGTCAGAGGTGAATGTGATTCCATGATCTTTCGTTCCCTTTAAGTATCTCAAGATTCTTTTGGCGGCTATCCAATGCCCTTTACCAGGATCATTATTATATCTGCTTAAAAGATTTACTGCAAATGAGATATCTGGACGAGTACTATTGGCTACATATAGCAAGCATCCTATTAATTCTCTGTATGGTATGCCTTTCATCTCTTCCTTTTCATGTGCTGTTGACGGACTCAGGTCTCGTGAAATCTTATATCCTGCTGCAAGAGGCGAATTTACTGGTTTTCCATTTTCAAGCCCGAACCTTTTCAGCATATTTTCTATGTTTCTAGCTTGACTCAGCTTAAGCTTCTTATTTTCTTTGTCTCTGCTTAACTCAATACCCAAGAATTGCTTTAATTCCCCAAGATCTGTCATTTTAAATCTTTGCTTCAAAACTTCTTTGCATTTATCAAGACACTGCATATCATTTGTTGCCATTATGCAATCATCTACATATAAAGCTATAATGCAAAACTTTTTGCCTCTCCTGTATATGTACAAGTTTCCATCATTTTTAAGTTTTTCAAACTCCTTTTCTCTAAGATATTTATCCATGCATTTATACCATTCCCTTGGTGCTTGACGCAAACCATAAACTGCACGTTTTAGCTTCCAAACCATATCATCTCCCTTTTCAAAGCCTGGAGCTTGTTTCATGTATATCTCCTCTTGCAAGCTTGCATTTAAAAAAGCAGTTTTGACATCCATATGATGTATATCAAGTTTCATAGCATTGGCTAAAGCCATAACAAGCCTTATACTAGTCAATTTGACTATTGGAGAGTACGTCTCTTCATAATCGATTCCTTTCTTTTGAGAAAAGCCTTGAGCAACAAGTCTTGCTTTAAATCTTTTTGAACCATCACTGTTTGTTTTAATTCTATAAATCCATTTATTTCCAACCACATTCTTGCCTATTGGACATTTTACTAGGTCATATGTGTCTGTATCTCTAAGAGATTCCATTTCTTCTTGCATTGCTTTTAGCCATTCATGAGCTTTTTCTGAATTGACGGCTTCTTCAAAAGACTTAGGAGTATCAGGTTCAAATACGGCCAATAAGGAAGGATATCTAACTGATGGCTTCCCTATTCTTCTAGTTTTCCCAGTGCCATACCTCCCATACATTTCAGGGTTATAGTCTATACCTGTATCTTTAAGCTTTTCCACTTCACTTTTCCTTTTTCGTTGCCTAGTGTCTGCTGGCATTGCTTGTTCTCCGTTTGGCCCTGCTTCATTTACATATTCGCCATCCCTTATAGACAACTCATCTTCATCATCAGAATCAATGTCAGCCACCATATTAAATTTATCCGACTCACTAGGACTAATTTCACTAATGTAACTTCCTTCTTTTAATTTCATAGCTTCTACTTCATGCCTATCTTTATAAAATTTACTTTCATCGAAAACCACGTCTCTACTAACCACTATTTTTTTTGTGTTTGGCATGAAGATTCTGTAGCCTTTTGATTCCTCGTCATAGCCTACAAGGAACCCGATTTCTGCTCTATCATCCAATTTTTGTCTCTTTGCTTCTGGAACATGAACATATGTTAGGCAACCATAAGCTTTAAAATAATCATATGAGCGAGCCAAATCCCTATTGTACCATACTTCCTCGGGTATGCTTCCGTTTATACTACTGGAAGGTAACCTGTTTTGTATAAAGAATACGGCTTTGATTGCTTCCTCCCAGAGATAATTAGGCAATCCTGCAAATTTAATCATCGACCTTACCGCATCTAGAGCTGTTCTATTTTTCCTTTCTGCAACACCATTTTGTTGAGGAGTATCTCTACATGTAAGTTGCCTTGCAATTCCATGTTCAATACAAAAAGCCTTAAATTTTCTTGAGAGATATTCACCTCCTCTATCAGACCTAATACATTTAAGCCTATATCCTGTATGTCTTTCCATCTCAGTTACGTATTGCTTAAATGCTTCAAAAGCTTTATCTTTGGATGACAATAAATAGCATTTTCCCATTCTAGTGCAGTCATCAATAAAAGATATATAATACCTTTTTCCTGTTCTTCCTTGCACATTCAGCGGTCCACATAGATCTGTATGAACAAGATCAAGAGGTCTTTCTGCCCTTCTTTTTGATCTACTGAAAGGTAACCTGGTTAGTTTGCCTAACAAACAGCCTGGACAAATGAATTTTCTTGAAGTGTCATCTTCTCCACTGATAAGACCCTTTTTTATCATGTACCTAATATTTTTCATATGCGTGTGAGCAAGCCTGCAATGCCAAACTGAGGTTGATGGGATCGAGAGTACATTCACCCCTTTTAGTATATTATTTGAGAATTGAAATAAATTCCCAAACCGTTTTGCAAAAAACTTCAATTCATTATCAAGCAATACCTTACACCCCTTTTTGTCAAATCTTAATATATCCTAAGTCAACTAACCGACCATTGAAAATAAGGTTCTTATACAAGCCCGGTACACACAACACATCGAAATATTGACTCTCTTTTCCTTGCAGATCGAACAATTGAAGCATTCCTTTCCCAAGCGCTCCCCGCAGTCTCCATTTCCTAACCGTACATGGCTCAAGTGTTTACTAGCATGAACATCATCTAGAAAATCGAGGAATTAACTACTGATCGCTCAGCTCCACTATCAACTATAAATTCATCAACCTTGTTGTTAGAATAATAATCATCACATGTTGATAAAGTATAACGTGTTTTACCTCTTGATCATCTTGATTCTTAGTGAATTATCTTCAACAACTTCTTGAGTTACATTAACTCGGGTCATGCTCCTCTTCTTCCCCTTCCCCTTGACGGTACTACCTCTTCCCCCTCAAAGCAAAGCTTGCTCTATCAAAGACTCCATCTTTCCCTCCCCCTATCAAGATTTTTGGGACTAGAACAATTTGTGGAAATGTGCCCCATACCACCACAATTATAACAAGACATCTCTTTATTTAATTTTGGACAACTTGCTTTAGATGCCCCATTTCGACAATAAAAACAAGGACCCATACTTCTTTGATGTTTAGCCTTTGACTTCTCAACAAACAAGACCTCGGGACTTTCTTCTTCCTCATTACTCATTTTTCTTTGCTCAAGCTCTCGCCCTTACAATCTTTTCTTTTCATCACGATTTTTTATTGTGGTTCTTATTAATGTGGACAACATATCATACCTTGAAAACGCACGGGCTATTGCCAGAACCTGAAATTCATCACTTAATCTTGCTCCCGCTGCCTCCAAATCAGCAAAAATATTATCCAGTTTTGAAAAAAACTCTGTGATACTTTCACTTTCATTATATTTCAACCGCTTAATTCTCTGCCTAAAACATCCAACCGCGGAAGATGATTTTCGCTCATATTTATTGAGAAGGTATGCCCACATTTTGCCGAGGATTCAATCCTCTCATTCTAAGCAAGATACTAGGCCCAAATTTACATGCAATAATCCCTCCGCTTCTCAAGTTTTGATCAGAATATGTACTTAAACTTTTCGCCCTACCGTAACCTTCCTCGCAAAGCTTGCTTTCCCTTCAACTGATTTTCATCTTTCCCGGTTTAAGGATCTCCTTTTTTTAGGTCCCTTTCCCTCTTGGCTGCACTATCTCCATCAACCATCCTCGCATTCAAGACCTCCCTGAATTTTCTCTTTCCCTGACTTTGAAACTCGTGACCACCATTATATACTTCTATTTGCACTAAGAAGCGCACAAGACCAAATCTAGTTGCCATTATTTAAGTTGCCTACGATACCAATGATGAAAACGAGAGACAACTAAAGCAAACAAAACCTTCTGATCTTTAATCAAGACACATCTTACAATACCCTCGCAATTACCCAATTCAAATCGGCCGATAGTGATTCACCGCGATAAGAAATTATCCAAATAAAAAGTAAGCCGAGCACGTAAGAAGGTGATTCAATCGCTACAAGCAAATTCCGCTTAGTAAACCGGAGTAAACAAAAGCAAAATAGATCACCTATCAAACAAGTTAGCGGATCTTTAGCCTCCCACAGGTTTTCACAGATCACCAAAAAAAGATCGCTCAAATGACTTCTCTTGATCCTCCCAATCTTATTGGTACAAAGAACCAAATATATTCATATGTTCTTTCTCACCGCAGCCTCAGATGACCTGACGGGACGACTCATGAGATCATCAACTCCTTCTATTCCGCTTCAAGCGAGGCACCGAAGACCAATCTTCAACAACTACCTCCACGCCACCGTCCGAGCGCATAAACCAAGGCCGATTCCTCTCACGGCAAACCCAAGAGCTGCTTGTGCAAGCATCAAATATCACCGCTCTTCCGTTGATTTCCCTGTCCCGATCCTGCTATTTAACTCCAGATTTGTAACCTTCCAATCACTTGTTGCATGATGACATGTGTCGGGTCTGATAGTGATAGACCTTATTATTTTTTTTTAGTACAACAATGGCATGAATATCCAATGGATGGGGGTTTGGCCATTCCGGATTTGGCACCGCATAGTAAAGGTGTTGGTCTCTAAGTTTATTTGGAGCATTCTCGCAGATGGAGCATCTTCTCCTGGTGCGGCACTATTGTGGCAATCTTCTTTACGCCATTGTGTGGCATTTGGAAAGTCGCCCAGCATGTAGAGTTGCCCCCGGCACCGCTTGTATGGTCTCCCGCCTTTTCCACATGCATCCCCTTTTCTCACGGGTGTTAGCGGGCTTTGGGATCACGCGGCGTGCCTTCCAGCTAGATTATGCCTCAGTTTATCACCACTTTCTCCTTTCTTGTGGGTTCCTCTACCCCGCCCATCGAATCATTCCGTAGGTCAAGTTTTGTGGGATAATTCCCCTCAATTTTGAATCGCCACCAAAATATGGGATATTTCTTCCCCGCTCTCTGCCGGTAGGTAAGCTTTGTGGGATATTTCGCTTGTTGTGTTCTTGCATAGGGTTTCATTTGCCGCCCATTCTATCATGGATCCAAAGTGATTCACTGAATGATTGCCATGCCGTTGCGTGTTCTTACAATCGATTCACATTCCAAAGGTTCGTTGTGCTTTGCTTCTTGAGCTAAACGAGCTTGAAGACCCAATGAATCTATTCGGCGACGGGTGACTTGGTAAGAAAAATAACAACCGTTTTTCCAGGTGCTGCCTCATCTTTGATGTTAGCTGGATCATGCCGGGTTAGAAGGCCACCTAGAAGATTTTGGATTGCTCCAAGACAAAGAACACAGTGGGATAATATAGATAATCACGCATGGAATTGTATAACTTCTTTTGAAGATGATATGTGGCATCAATTTTACAGAATGAAGAGGGCCAGCTTTGAGAGACTAGTCGGGCTTGTTGTCTCCTATTTGATTAGGCCAGGGGTTAAGGTTAGGCCCCCTGTTGATCCCAGGAAAGCTGTAGCCATGGTTCTTTACTTTCTGGCACACGGTGACATGCCTTTTTATATTGTATGGTAATATGAATTTGCTCTTTGATCGATCTTGTCATATTCCAATTCTTGATGTAACAACCGACATATAACTACCATTAACATTAATTAACACAAAATTCCATTGTTCACATTAAAATTAAAATCCCCCCTCAAACCCCCTTTGGTTTGGGTGCATATTCACACGGGGGGTTACCCCTTTCCAACTTCGTTTCAAACGCTAGGGAGATTAAGCCATGGCAAGCACGAGAAGAGGGTACCTATGTCCATGTGATGCACCATTAGTTTTGACTTTTAGGTTGTAAGTGAGAATAGACTTTTGCACTCATTCCAAGCTCTCCCAAGCACTAGCACTAATGGCAGACCATACTTCGAAGCCATACAGTAAAACAGGCTCAACCAAAGCCCGAAACAAGTGGGCTGTCCATGACCAATCATGAGTATCTACGCTTGCAAAGACAATTGTTTTGTGTTGCATAAGGTGCTCTCCATCCAGCAATCACATGCTTGGCAATACACTATTCCCAAAGTGTGTTCTTATAGAACTCTATGCCAAGATACTTGTAGTTATCTACGACTTCAAATTTGTGGTTATCGTAGTGCAAAATTGGAACAATATGCTGAGCAGATTGAACTACCAAGAGCCTGGTCTTTTGGAGATTAACACGTACAAACGTGCTCTCAAAAAATTCGTACAAGGCATATGAATGTTGTTGTATACTAGCAGTTGTATGTGCCATAAGCGAAACATCATCATCATACATAAGTTGTCTGATGATATGGTGTACTAAATGTGGGCCGCCGCCACCATGGTGATCAAGCCATTCTTCCAATTGATCAATGTACAAGCTAAAGAGTGTAGGAGATAGAGGGCAATCCTGTACTCCAGTATTGCTAGTGATTTGGGTACCTGGTGTTGGAAACTTAGCAAAGACCCTTTCATAGAGCCAATAAACTGCACTTTGAAGATCTTGTGAAACCCCAAGTGCTTGCAGGCACTGTCAAAGAAGCTGCCAAAGAGCAAGAATCAAGGGATGCTAAAAATGAAGAAGAGGAAGTTAGGAAGATGAAAAGATAATTGTGGACCAAACAAATTGATGACATGAATCAGAGTCAATAAGAAATTGAAATCCAATAAAAGCATAGATTCAACCAAAAGTTGGTCAACAACTCGAGGTGATGTTGATGTAGTTGAAGCCCAAATTGTTAAAGAGTAAAGGAATGAAGGTCTCCAAAATGGAATAATGGGACAATTGATCAATGATTGAAGAGTAGGAGGAGAAGGGAGAAAGGATAATCAAGTCAATATGAGCAAGGGTTGAGGGATGCTAAAACAAAGAGGACGTGAGAAAGCTGGATGACAATTGTGGACTAGACAAAACTCACAAAATGAATCTAAGTCAATAAGAAATTGAAATCCACTAGAAGTATAAACTCAACTAGGAATCTGCCAAGAATAAGAGGAAATTGAATAGCAAGTCCAAAGAAGAGCATATGTTAAAAGAGGGAAATAGGACATAATAAGTTAAAGAATTGCTTCAAAAAAATGCCATCCACGACAGAAAAACTACATCCACGTGAACATGAGGGTCCACTTGACCAACACATCTATAGAAGGCAACTAAAAACCTAGAAGTGAGGGAGGGCCTAAGGGATCAAGACAAAGAAATAGGAACAAGTAAAAAAAAACTAATCTAGCACAAACTTTAGATGGTGGAAGAAAGATCTCCAATCCACTCTAAGGCGCGATGTTGAGAAACAAAGATGCAACAACATTCAAGATTCTATGATTTAGAGATTGAGAAATTAAAAACGAAAAAGCACACAGTCTACTTATAGGTCAAAGAGACCATTACCAATCGAAAGAATCTACGTCAAAATGAAATGAAGGAATAGGTTTAGGAGGACAAGCCACTCAAAATATTATTAATAAATATTAGATGGAGGGCAAGGACAATTCTTCTTGGGTATCATTGAAAGATATAACATCAACAGTAGTGCACTCAAGAACACCAAAAGGCATAATGGTAAGTATACCAACAAAAACTATATTGTGAATATTCATTCTAAAAAAAAACAACAATTGAAACTTGTCAAAACCAGATATCCATTGTCTTAAATTACTGTTCAAAGACAGGCAGACATTGTCTCAAAACATGGAAAGCATAAAAATCCAAACCCGGTGTCTACGTACAAGCTTGTAGTACCTTGCCAAATTAAAATCCCATATAGATGTAAATGATAAGGTTTATCAGTTGGTTCTTAATGGTTCTCTTATGGAGATGCATTATCTTAATAGAAAGAAGCAAAATCACAAGTACTCAAATGCTTAGAATTACAACTAGTGTTGTACGCCTGATTGTTCTCAATGGAAAGGAAATCCTTTGAACAAGTTCTTAACATAAGAGCAGCAATATACAGTTAGCTGACAAGAAATAAATGAATCTCCAGTAACCTCTTGGATGATCTAGGAAGCAAATCTAACATTCTCATGCATGATCTCATTGTCATAGTATGCTTAAAGAACAACCTTGAAAAATACCAAATATAAGCCTTATGAAAGAGGACTGGCTAAAGATGAAATCTGAGGGCGATATCAGCTCCCTCGTAGTGAACATGTCATGATTCATCTTACTGCAATCATAATTGCTACAGAACAAAATGAGAGATTAACTAGAATAGAATAGAATAGAATACATTTTTGTCCTTCAAACCAGCGCCAATGGAGTGTAACATTTGTGAGACCCCCCAAACAAGTGCTAGTAGCATATAATGCTAGGGATAGTGTATCCATCATGTGGGCTTAGCTTATTTCTTTGTATATCTGTACACTGCTTCTGTTTGGCTTCTTGGCCATCCGTGTAGACATCATTATCTTCAGCTTTGAGCTATAGCGTGCTCCATTGATCCGCATCATTTGTGTTTCAAATTATGAACCTTTTGTCTTTGTGCACCCCCTAATGTCTAATTGTCATCTCCTTGGCAGCATCAACATGATCTTTTAACATGATATATTGGGTCATAACCTTTGGGATTGGGTGGTCCCAGCTGACCTTCTGGAATCTAATTCTTATTTCTCCATACATTGGACATTTCTCTAACTATATGGTTTTTATCATCTACCTTTCCAGTATCGTAAATTCAGCATATATGGTCTTGTCTGTCTACTTTTCTCCATCTGTTCTTTTCAATTCTAAGGTCATGGCTATTCATCCTAAATCTTGCTATTATGTCCCTTCTTGTTTTCCCTATATGGTATCCATGTACATATTCTAACCAATTTGATGATGTTATGTGTTAAACGTGTATAATAGCCACTGTACTTTCAGGCCAGTATGTTTATTTAACCATATCTACAATTTGTACCCAACTGTCATCCCATTTCTCTCCACTTAAAATAATGGTAAGATCCAGCCACACATCTCTGGTCCATTGTGCCACATCTTTGAACCAACTCCATCGCATGGATAGGTTTTTTTTTATCTGATTAAAAAATTGCTATTGTTAAGAGTTTGTTTAGGTTCACGATCCTATTGTTCTTCAAAAGACACCCGATGGTTCTTTTCCACGCTTTGGTTTCCATTGATCCCTCACCTGTCTCGTATATCATTATGGCAGATGGTGTGTTTATCCCGATCTTGAACTCTTGGCAGTGCCATTGACGAAATATACTTTCTTGTTTTCCCATTTTCTTTTAAACAGGCTACCAAATACTCATTTTCTCTTTCCTTTCGATAAATCCTTCCTCTTTTGCTCTATTTTCTGGTTTGTCTTTCTTGTCCGTCCCTTTGTCTTTGCTTTTACTGTGAACCCTCCTTCATTTGTCTAGCCTCATCTTTTTTGCCCTTCTTTCGTTTCCTAATTCTCTTTGTGTCTGCTTCAGTGTTGACTCCACTATTCCGTTTGTCTCTATTTATATATGCTCTATTTTTTTGGCATTATATTTCCTTGTCTAGGCATCCCTTTTGGCCTGGTAGCTTTTGACATTTATAAGCACTATGTATGCTCTTGTACTTGTTGGTTCCTGATCGTCTTCAGTAAAAAGACTTTGTCATTTCTGACCTGGTCTTGGATGCCTCCCTAATTCAATTCCCTAGCCCTTGCCAATTCTTTGTGAGGATCGTGTCTCTGCATTGATTTCAATGCCTCTTATAATTTGATCTCGTTTCTCTGGCTAGGACCCGCACCATAGTATCTGCACTACAAGAGAATGGCTATTATTTGTCAGAAACATCGTTAGGCTGACTAAAGAGATTTTTGCCTGACGAATACTCTGACGATTGCTTTTCTGACGATTTTTTTGACAATTTTACGTCAGACATTTCATCAAATTATTCGTCAGAAGTATACATCAGGTTATACGTCACATAAATCGTCAGAAATGTAACGTCAGAAAAAGCGTCAGAACACGCGTCAGACTTTTCGTCAGAAGAACAAGTGTCAAGAAAAGCGTCAGAAAAGCGTCAGAAGTAGCGTCAAGATTTGCGTCAGAACTTGTTTACCGGCTATTTTCTTTAAGATCTGACTCTGTTTTTTTCTGCAGAGGTAATTAAAAGATACAACCTTTAAGCATTAGTGAAGAAATATTTTGCTGGTTGATTTTCCATAGATCCAATATGTAGCATAATAACAGGGGGTTTTGTTTGTGTTTTTGTACGCTTTTCACAAAGGTTTTCCTAAGATTTCATGGCGTATTCGAATGGATGTACTAATGCGTACATCTAGAGTGCACCATTTCTTAGTCATTGATTTAGCTTTTTTTTTTCCAATGGTCCAACATCCAAGGGCTCACAACAAAAGCCCTCTTTTTATTTTAGGGGCTGAACATGCAATAGCATTTCAGAGCATTCTTGCAAAAAATTAATGTTGTTGTGATGAGATTTGGAGTGGAAGCGTGGTGTTTTTCTTTCCGAATATCTACTCAGGTGTTCTTGTTGTCTTTTGTGCTGGATTCGTCCTCGTCTTCCTATTCCATCACGACCCACATCAAGCTTTTGCCTCATTATTCTGCGCCCATACCCCATTTTGCACTGTAGCTTCCCCTTGGCCAACAAGAATAGAATAGAATATGATTTTATCGTCCACGGAGACCAACTGGCCTATGGGACCCAAGTACAAAGAGGAAGCGGCAGCGATACTACCAGATTAAAAACCCTCACCGGGGTTTTCGGGAAAACCTTTAGTAGCAATAAGGATGTTTACATACCGCATTTATATACATAATCACAAGTACAACGAGGTTAATGTCTGGACATGGGGCATAACCGAAGTCCAGATCCATTACCTCACGAGGTACGATCCCAACAAACCCTGCAGTAGGCCGTGCTCGGCAGAGCTCATGCAAGGCCTCGATGGGGCACAACTAACCCAGCATACCAGAAGCCCGATATGTTCCGTGACGCGGACAGCCACGGAGGGCGTGACTTTCATCCTCAATGGCTACAAGGACGGCGATTGACGGACCTCAGTCCTCACGCCGCCCCCGAATCCATCTCCCCGCCTCAATGCGGAGGTGGTGTGCACCCGCTTGAATGGAAGCAATCACCTGCGCTTTTCATGGGTAGATGGGTGCCGCGTAGTGGTGTGGGCCCCTCGTGAGCATGGGATTAACCCGGGCCGTCGATAATTTGCCACCTTGACATGTGATGGGGCCTCTCGCATCCCAAAGCTTGGCCATGAAGCAAGCATCAATCTTGCTTCAAGGCAGGTTCAGCCTTCGTGTATGCGTAATTTGGTCCACATCCGTGGTGCTGCACATTCCATAGCGAGAACCACCGGGCTTGCTTGTCTTTCCAGCAGGCTTTGAGTCGCCAAGGGCCCATCGCCCTTTGCCAAAGCAAAGGTTGGGCAGCGGAGCTCATCCATAGCCCCACCTTCGAAGTAAATAATGTACGCTCCAAATGCAGCCCTCCTCAGAATGGAAGGAAGCCCTGCCTCGGGCAAGATCCGATATGGGACCGTGGATTTCACTCCCCAGCGTGAAGGGCCAAGAAGGCCTTCGCTGCTAGATCGTTCAAGTGGTGAGGATATCACCGCCCCCACCACGCCCCATAGAGGAGGACGGTTCAACCAAGGCCTGCGGAACAAGTGTACTGGTGACCCCATGCATCCAGACTCGCCTTGTTTTGTTGTTTTGCATTGCATCTGGGGCTTTCGACTGCGTGACCGTAACACGATGGATGCATCCCAAGTGTGGTAGTAGAAAACTCAATGCCCAAATACTTATAAGACTTGAGCCACCTCCACTACACCTTACAGTAGTGAATGAGGGAAGGCGTGGGTGCCGGGATGATGGGACCAGCAGCACCCTTTGTCTTGGCCAAGTTAACTCTCATGTCGATAGAATTGGCGAGGAAAGTGTCCAAAAGCATCCAGTGGCGTTGCATGTCCTCAGGGGTATATGCGGCGGTCAACATCATCGGCATATATGAGTTGCCGGGATTATGTGGTGCATCAACCGAAGCCCCCTGCTTCGGCCTAGCCATTCTTCTAGCTGGTCAATGTACAAGTCGGCAGCTGCCGGTGATAGAGGGCAGCCACCGCGACCCCAATGCTACTAACAACGGGCTCAGAAGCCCAAAAGAGATCCGTCGAGCAAGCCTGTGATAGTCTGTATATAGCATTCGCAAGTCGTGGGGTCCCTTAGCATCTCAATCTATCCCACAACTTATCCCGAGGCAATCGCGGTCAAAGCCTTTTAAGTAAATCCACAAAGCAACAAGATGATTCCTCAAGGCGTCGATTCTCAAGCTATCCTCTATGAGTGTTAAGCAGAGTGAAGATATGGTCAATAGTATTAGAATGCGGGCGAAGCCCGCCTCGAGAGCCCGCATCTCTCCATCCCACCTAAAGTGTCAATCGGGCCGCCAAGAATCCCAAGCAACTTGGCAAAGACAGAACCGACCATAATGGTACGATAAGTTGGCAATGTAGGGGTCCCT
Source organism: Isoetes taiwanensis (assembly GCA_021234155.1). Taxonomy (NCBI): domain Eukaryota; kingdom Viridiplantae; phylum Streptophyta; class Lycopodiopsida; order Isoetales; family Isoetaceae; genus Isoetes; species Isoetes taiwanensis. The sequence continues at coordinate 183,974 of JAJEKV010000143.1, forward strand.
CGCTTTGTATATAGGCACAACTCTACTAGTAGTCCAGCTAAGGGGGAAGCCTTCTTGCAATGCCCCCTGTTGAAGAGTGCTTTGGAGAACCGGCACCATTGGGGCCCGGCCCACTTGAGAAGCTCGCCGATACCATCCAAATCTGCTTTCCTTCCGGATTAGAAGGCTGCCAGGGCCCATTATGACATCCCCTTCGGTAAATGACCACAGCTAGGCCTTTGGGCTCTCCACTCCGCCATAAATGTCGGTTCGATGCTCTCATGTCCGACGGCTTTTGAAAGCTCGCATATCCTTCAAATTTTGCCACCGTTTGCGATGGCACCAAAGCATTTGGCGCTTTCTTCATTCTTGGTCCGTCATAGCGAGGTGAAGGGATCTGTTGTTCTGGTGATAAATCACAGCCCTAAAATTTGGTCTTTTCCGACTGAAGGATCTCCGTGATTTCGAGCTTTACTACTTAGAAATAACAAAGAGGTCTAAAATCCCAAGACCGGAGAGGTTCAAATAGATTCTAATTCAAGTTACACATTGTTTTAGCTTCTCGGCGATCAGATTATGGATCCGAAACGACAATGCGGGCTTAAATTTGGGCAAGAAACAGGCTAGATGCGAGAGAAAAAGGCTAGATGGATTGTCCGATTCGTATTTTGGAAAGGGGGGTTCGTCACAAATCGTTGCATAAGGGCCATTACTTGCCCGTGGAAGGCTATGCAGGGATTTTTAATGCTTTAGAGCATGCTTTGAATAAGATTGATACATAAACTTCTTCAAAGGTTCTTGTATTGTATCAAAATGTGCAAAAAGATAATGTGCATTGGCCCCGCATGTTGTTCCATTGTAAGTCCTCTCGCTTTCTTTGTAGTGTGTATGCTTTTGCCCTAATCACAAAACATTGGGCTTGTTTCGCATTGTGTGTTCTTTGATGTACACTTGGACACTTGTTTGAGCAGGAATCATCCTCCGCCCAATACATAATGCAACAAAGATATTGTAGCAACATGAGGTCTTTGCGATCGTGGATGTCGTGACTCATTGCGCATTCGGGGAACTCAAGGGGTATTCTCGATTCGTTTTCATTTTGGCGAAGGTATGGGCACTACCAATTATTGAGTTTTATTCTAGACATGAAACAGATTCTTTCTTTCAAAGTAGAGTGTTCTTGCATTGGTATCTAGTTGGGGCAAGCATGAGCTTGGGGAAGCATTTGATAATAAAAAATTGTAACATGGGTTACAATACAAGTTCCAAAATGGCTGAGAGCAAACGAAAGTATGACCGATTATGTCTAAATGGCAAATTTGTATAGAATGTTAGAACCGGTGTTTTAAAATGGTTTCTACAACACAGCCGCTTCTCAAAGAAGAGAATAACTATATTTATGTCGAAGAGAGACCAAGCATTTCTTGTGGGAAGTACAAGCTTATGTGGAAAGCCATCAAAGCCATGAAGATGCTTTGTTTTCCAAGCGGTATCCTTAGTATATATTGTCTTGGGTAACCAATTGTATCCAGTATATGGAATATGTAGCTTGAAGAAGGTAGGTATTAGTTATTGTGATTTGACTTCCTGGGTGGTTCATTTTATAGGCAAAAAATTTATAGAAACAGAAATTTCCATGATGGTCGTCTTGTCATTGTTAGCATGTTTCTAAATTCTTAGTTTTGTTGCTGCATTTGTTCTTTTCAAATCTTGGACTTCAACTAATGTTTTCTGTTTTTTTTTAATGTGTTACCATTTGTCTATTATCTATCATGGTATTATGTCACACTTAATATTAGGACTTCGAATGTAATGGCTTGTTTTTAGCTCCACTACCATTTTCTATTATGATTCATATGCACTAAGGAATCTCCATGCACAGATATTATATGCACAATATTACATGCACTAAGGAATCTCCATGCACAGATATTATATGCACAATATTACATGCACTAAGGAATCTCCATGCACAGATATTACATGCACAATATTACATGCAGAAGTGTTTCTAAAATTGTTACATGCATTTATCCATCATCCATCATTAGAGTATTAGGTAATCTCTATATCTACACCCCTACACCATCCTTAAGGCCCCGAAGGGGCCAAAAAAAATTTTAGTTAACACAAACCATTAACACACAACTACCATTAACATTATTAACACAAACCATTGCATTTGACACATTTAAATTAAAATCCCCCTTAAACCCCCTTTGGTTTGGGTGCATATTCACACGGGGGCGAGAGCCCCAAAAAATTTACAATACATGTATAAAATTAACACCATTAAGTACATTCTCTCAAACCTTATGGTATTTTGCAAACCTTAATATACAGTATACAAAAACTTGTACATGCATACCCCACAAACGAGGATCGCTATGTACGGTCCAGATCTTAGAATAAAGGGCAAATATGCCCATCCGACAGCTCTCGTTGCCCGGAGTAACCCCCCGTGTGAATATGCACCCAAACCAAAGGGGGTTTAAGGGGGATTTTAATTTAAATGTGTCAAATGCAATGGTTTGTGTTAATAATGTTAATGGTAGTTGTGTGTTAATGGTTTGTGTGTCCATAATGCGGTACATATCAAATGGACATCAAGTGCCTTACAGCTGTATTTTATCTGAAAATTGCAGCAGTGATTTCTATGCATCTCTGTTTGATAGGATGGATCTATTTTATGTACTAGAGCTTTGCAAAGGCATTTGCACTGGAATGAGTGTGAGGTATAATGTTCTTTTTCTTTATCGAATATGAATGCCTTTGGACATGTTAGATATTAACGTGAAAACTGCTTTATGTGTTAAGTTGTGGTGTTTTAACAAAAACTATTATCAGGGGTTCTCATAAATGCAGGTAATGGAGTTGGAAAGGGGAGTTAGCCTGAAATACACATGATCAGGATTTGCTATTGGTGTTAAAAGATGGAGTACATTACTTAGGTTTCTTGCCAAGATAATATATCTGCCCTTCCTCATTCGTCTACTCTGGATGTTAGCTTGCTTTTTGGGTTGCCCCTAGGGGGGCAATCCCTTATTTATGTGGGTTTTTGGCATATTCATGGTATATGCTAGCATATACCTAGAATATGCGCCAACCGCTAAAACCCGTCAGAAGTAAATGTTAGGTCATCCATGTTGCGGTAGAACGCGGTGCATAATACCGCTAACCGAAGTTTGATGCATGGAGGCCATCGGCTTCGCAGCGTGGCTATGGCGATTTGGTAGCTGGCAAGCGTAATCGAAGCTCCGCAAATCACAATGCAGAGTAGGGACGAAGAAATTCGGCGGGGAAGAAGTAAATACCTAGAAGCAATGTTAAGGCGGGATGTAGGATTTTATGATACGATATACAACAGTGAGATCATAATCGGCATTTCCAAAGGACACAATTCTGGTTGAGGAAGCTATTGGTCGGAAGGTTTGTGAGAAACAAATGGCATCGATTTCATGTTCTTTGTTGCAAAGTCAAGAATAACTTTTATATTGTTGCGAGCTTGAAACTTTGTTCACTACATGGCTTAAATTCGCCGCGAACTCGTGATATCTCAAGCGGGATGTGGTTAATGTGGCCAAAATTTTTGGTTAATGTGGCCAAAAAATATCGGTGTGGTTAATGTGGCCAAAAAGTGGTTAATGTGGCCAAAAACCAGTTTCAAACCAAAAGCTGGGGGGCAAAAATTTCAATCGACCGGTTCTTTCCCGCTCTATGGGCAGTTTGATTCGATCTAAAGACCATGCCAATCGCTTCATCTACCTCTTTTAGTGAAGAGAGGAAGAGATTTGAAGCAAAATGGAGCCGGATCGATCAAAAAACACCAAAAAATGCCAAAAACAGTTGGTTTTTGGGCTTCAAACCGTGCTGTTCTTCATGGCTGATACAGGTGGCCACATTAACCACATCCCGCTTGAGATATACTCGCTCGGTCCGCTCGTCATTTGGATTTGGCGGTGGGATTCACTTCGGTGGCAATTGACATTATTTACTCTTTTATGGTTGTCCCGCAATTGCCGTAATGGAGGCACATATGCTTTTATCGTTGGTGGTCTCTCATCTAAGAACCAAAAGGCCTATGCAAAGGCTGGAAATATTGCATAAGAGGTCTATTTCTCTGTTATTTTACCAGTGCCTTGTATTCACGTTGACTAAGAATAAGAACATATTGATATATAGACGATATCTCAAATCCGAACTGTGTATTCATTTGTCGGGGGAGAAAAAGCTAACAATGCTTATCAGAATGCATTGACAACAACATTAGAGCTTGGTCAGAAGTGTGGTCTAGCGAAAGGGTTAGGTCTTGGTGCTACCTATGGACTAACGTTCGGATCTTGGTCACTACTTCTATGGTATGCTGGAGTTTTGGTCCGTAATGGTACAATGGTGGTAAAGCATTTACAACCAACCTGAACGTGATAATCAGTAGTTTGTAAGTGCGATGCATTGCTTAAGTGTTTACAGGTTTTGCATTATCTACAGATTTTGTTGTAGATAATTTATTGGTGCATAAAAACAGATCTCTAGGTAATGCAGCTCCAAATCTCACAAAGATTTGCAAAGGGCGAGCAAATGCGATATAACATCCTTTGAAATGATAAAGAGGAAGCCTCATATTGATTCACATTCATTGGATGGGAAGAAATTGACCAGGTAGAAGGAAATATCGAATTTCAAATGTCGGTTTCAGTTATCCTTCGAGACATGATGTGCATATTTTTCGTAACTTTTGTCTTAAAATAGCTTCGAAAGACATTTCCATTGTAGGTGGCGGTGGATCGTGCAAAAGCACGCTTATATCACCGATTGAGAGGTTCTATGACCCTACTTCGTGTAACTTTCTACTATGGAGAACCAAATTTGAAAGTAATGAATTAAGTGAGTTTTCCGATGGGCCCACCGATTTTTTACAAGGTCTTATACCGCTTGATGGTGAAGATATAAAACAATTTCAATTAAAATGGTATAGATCACAAATTGGTTTAGTGAACCAAGAGCCCCGCCTTTATTTGGCACATCCATACGTGAAAACCTTCTTCTTGGCAAGGAGGATGCAACCGATGATGAGGTCCATAGAGTCGCTTTAACATCCGAGCTGATGCATTTATTCGGCAATTTCCGATGGCTATGATACTGTGTATGTTTTTCAAATGATGCTCTAAGGATGATCATTTTGTTTATAGTTCTTTCCCCGTCACAACCAGGTTGGCGAAAGGGTATACAGGTTGTCGGTGGACAAAAGCGGAGGATTGCAATTGCAAGAGCAATGCTAAAGAACCCAACCGTACTTCTTTTTGGATGAAGCAACAAGTGCACTAGATGCAAAGATCTCAACAAGCAGTTCAAGCAGCCTTTGGATTCCCTAATGTTGGGTCGAACCATCATTGTGGCACATCGCTTGTCAACCATTTGGAATGTCGACATGATAGCAGAGTAGTACAACCTGGTAAAGTTGTACAAACCGAACACACGTGGATCGCATCACTAGAGGTCAAGATGGGGCATACGCAGCCCTTGTGAGGTTACAAGAACGAGGAAAAGGAAAGACCCCCTGAATCTCAAGTATCCATAAAGCGCTTCACGCAGGTTACCGCTTTCTAACTCATCTCAAGATTTTATGTCAATAGAGCTTTCGTGAGTATTAACATCATTGATACATACAGAACTCTCGAGGATCTTCAATGTCACAATTCGGTTTCCATCTTAACGTATTTTCTTGGATTATGGTCAACTTGAAAATAGGAAATCGACAAAGGGCTCGTTTATAAGACCCGCTTAAACTTAATGCAAATGTAATGGCCCTATGGCCTGCGCTTAAGCATATAGGAGCGATCATGGCGGGAGTGTTGACACCCTTTTTTGCTTATGGAATGACTCAAGTTCTCGTAACATATTACTGACCCTAAGCATTACATGAAAAGGAGGTGGAGAAATATGTTTTGTACTTTCTAGGTGCATCCGTGTTATCATTGGTTGCAAACATGCTTGAACATTAATTTTTGGTTACATGGGAGAGTGCCTAACCGTCCGAAATCGGAAGCATGATGTTTGGAGGTATGAATATTACGTAATGGCCTATAGGTTCTATTTGTTATTTCTTATTTGAAAGAATTTTCTGTCTGCAATAATATTGAAAACGAGGTAGGATGGTTTGAAAGAGAGGACAATTACAAAGAGCCCTGTTGCATCTAGGCTTGCTACGATGCATGCAACAATGGTGAAGGCAACAAGGACCGCATGTCTATAATTTGCTACCAAATTCTAGCACTAATTCTTACAGGTTTTGTGTTGGCATTTGCGGGAGCCGACGTGAGGATGGAGAGTTCCTGACTGCACGATTTTTCCCATACTCCATGGAGTGTGCAATTCATACTTGGATTTTTAGTTAGAATCGTAATTAGCGTGAAGCAAGGCAAAATGACTAGTTCGCCCCGAGGAACTTAAGTAACCAGACTAATGGCGCATAAATCTGGTGATAACCATTTGAGGGTCAGTCGAAAATAGTAGCCGTGAAACCAGTATTCGCGGCAAGAAGTTACAAGCTTGCTTGACAGGGCAAAAATTTAGAAGACAAAGTTTACGCACATAGTAGCTATAAGAACGTAATCTCGGCTTTGAGCCAACAAAGCTTTGGCCCTTGATTCTCAAGTCAAGTTAATAATAAATTACCCGTATGACAGTAAAAAAAATTTCCAACCAAGATCCAATAATTTGGAGTAATCCCCTATGGCTCTTAGGATAGCAATAGTTTTAGTAACTACTTTTGTCAAGACACAATGATGCTTGCTCATTGATAACTTTTCGATGGGTTGTAGTAAGTTTGCGGTCCAGAGACAACGTAACTTTTGTGAGCTTTTTTGCAGCATTGCCAATGACATAGCATTTGGATGAACTTGGAGTAATCCCCTATGGTTCTTAGGATAGCAATAGTTTTAATAAGTACTTTTGTCCAGATACAATATTATGCTTGCTCAATGCTAACTTTTTGATGGGTTGTAGTAAGGTTGCAAATGGGTAAACAAAGTAACTTTTGTGAGTATTTTTGCAGCATTGCCAATGATATAACATTTGGATGAACTTGGAGTAATCCCTTATGGCTCTTAAGAGTATGTGGAAACTAGAATGCTTGACAATGTCCATAGAATATTTGACAAGATGCCAAGGAAGATAAAAGGAAGCAGTTTACGACATAAAAAATTGCACAAACTATATATCACCCCAAAAAACCTTCTTCGTGTTGTGATAGGACATAGAGTGTGTTACAACCAAAATACTACACACATTAAGTATACTCTTCATGTGCAATCACATGGAATCCCCATCAAAGGTGGGCAATTTTCTAGTTTCGATATGATCAGGGCCTGAAATAGGATAACGTCCTCCTACCACACATTACGATCCCCCAAGACTCATAAAAGCATGATGATGTGGGCAATAGCTCAGGTCGGGCTTAAAAGACTGCGTAACATTATGGATCAAAAAATATTATAAAGATGGCAATTTCCACAGAATTCTCCATAACTAGTCTTGTGTATATTGTCAGGTCATATGTGAATTTAATTTAAGCCACTTCACCCTCGGGCCATAGACGGCAACCCTCCGTGCGCAGCACCTTGTTATACTATGCATGTATGTTTAATTACATGGCTCTCTTTGCAAATTGTTGACTATATGTGAAATATGTGCAGGCTATGTCCAGATCTAAATAAAACGTCCGATATTTTGAGCTCTTTCTTCTTTTCTTTAACATATTGCAATCACTAGATCTAAGTAATAGAATGTTTTAGGGAGGATATTTTACATATCCTACTTTTATATTTATGTAGTTATTTTGTAGCACATTTTGCTCTAGACGATTCCTTAGTAAATATCATGCTTAACATTTGGGAAGAATTGACAAGAAGTTACTGAGTTGCATGGAAGGTAAAGAACGAATAAAGGGTAAACTGAAGATTTTAATCATCTCAAATGAATGATACCATGATTCTGGACAAGTGGTAAAGCCCAAAAATGTTAAGGTATTGTAAGTTATTTCAGGATGAATAATCTTGATGTACCAAATGATACCATGATTCCGGACAAGTGGTAGAGCCCAAAAATGTTAAGGTATTGTAAGTTATTTCAGGATGAATAATCTTGATGTACCAATCTCCTGCTTATACCAGAAAGATGTATGAGTTTGAACATCTGACCTTTTCAATACATTGTTTAAGTTTTCTCAACATTGAAATGTACTCACTGCCATAGCATTATGGTAGTCTTTGTGCATTATTGTATGTAATGGAATATCCTTTATTACTAAATCAAATCGATGGACAAAAGCTTCCAATTGAAAATCTTGGTGAAAATGTGCCGCGTAACAACACTAATATCTAATCATGTGCTTGAAGTTATCTGCACATTTTATGTTATTTTTGCCATTGTCACCAATCGTTTTTGAGGCATTACGGGTAAATTTTTTTGTGATTTATTTGTTCCTTTTTTTGAATGATCCAACAACTTTTACGAATTCTTGATTGTAGACATTCTTAAATCTTGGAATATTTGGATTGTATTATGCTATGGACAACTGAGGATTGCAACTTCCTAGATATGCATGCATCGTAATTATTTTCTAGAGTAAATGCTCTATCTTGAAAATAAATGATAAGGTTTTCCATATTTATAATATTTAGTAATGTGAAAACTCTCAATCTTAAAAATGAACTATAAAGTTTGTTCATAATAACACGATGGGACAGGTACATTTGGTTTTGTTTGTCAATCTCCATCACACCATATGCACTCTTATGCATAGAAATATTGCAACAATTCAAAGATATTGTAATATCTTCCATTATTAATAGCCAAACACTTTGCATTTGTTATTCCAACTTATCGTGCATGTGTTTGGAGAGCATTAATACATGTTTTAGGAGTTGGTGGTTCGGTTTCGGGGTTATGTTATTAACTGTATGCTATTATTGTCTGAATTTTAGAGGCTTTCAAACATGTTTCGTGTACTTAACTACTTCTAAGCGTGGCAAATTGACCATAAAATTTGGGATGTCTCTTATTTTCTACTTAAGATTTGCTTGCCACATTCACTGAGCTCTTTCAAAAACAATTCTTGAATGCCTAATTTAATACAATGAGATATTATTTGTCGACAGTTTCAATAAAGAAACATTTAGTAACACAAATCACATACACCCTAGCCCAACCCAAGTTGTTGTAACGACATTCGACATTGCACATGATTTAACAGAAGAGTACTAACATAATGAAAGTACACGTTTACTATGACAATTTTTGCTGCGTCCAGATTTTGTATGAAAATAAACCTCCCAGAGCCAAATAATGAAAACGGTTGGTTTGTATTTGCCAAATTCAATATTCAGTCACGAACAACTCTATATGGCATTCTCGGGAGCTCAAGGAATCCAAGACATAAAGGTACTTATTCATCGAAGGATGGAGATGCTCCAACAGATGTCGATAGATCAAGATATATAATAAATATTGTATATAAAGAACTCCTCTAAGTGCAACTCTAATCTACTTATACTTAAAAATCTCTACTTCCAATTTCTTTTAGTTCTCATTGACTTCTTCTACTATTTTTTCTTTTTTGTCTTGCTTAAATATGTAGCATAATAACAGGGGGTTTTTTTTGTATTTTTGTACGCTTTTCACAAAGGTTTTCCTAAGATTTTATGGCGTATTCGAATGGATGTACTAATGCGTACATCTAGAGTGCACCATTTTTTAGTCGTTGATTTAGGTTTTTTTTTTTTTCAATGGTCCAAAATCAAGGGCTCACAACAAAAGCCCTCTTTTTATTTTAGGGGCTGAACATGCATTTGGAGTGCAAGGGAAAAGTCAAGCGGCCGCATCCCAATCATGCAAATCAATTGGTCAATCTTTTCGCTTGAATCTTTGCGGATCTAATGTGAGATTTTTTTCGTTTTGCTTCAATTCAATGGCCCACGATCTCTAGCATTTTAGGTCAAAATTTGCATACAATGGCGGTGCGCACCGTTCATCCGATCGTGGAGCGATTCTGCATCATGGAGAGGTCTAAATCCAGATTAAAATGGTGGAAATTCTTCTAAATCTTTGTCCTTGGCAAGGCAAGCGTTCCAAAAGCTTTATCGCCTACTTTACGGTCTCAAATATGCTTGGAGTTCTTCTTGGGCGTAACCCATCTTGGCAATCTTGGTCTTCTTAGACGCCAGGAAGCATCGAGCTCGTAACCCTAGCCATGGCAACGAGTTAATCTCAAAACCCTAGCCCTTTCTTTTGCGGTAGGTATTTCTCTTTGGTTTATTCCTCCACTGCGGGTGTGATTGAGAAAAATGCATGGCGGTGCTTGCCATATTCTTGGCCACCATAGTGGGTATTATCACTGGCAGCTTGCTTTCGGGTCTTGGAGACGAGTTGCTTACCAATTTGTGTCACTCTTTGCTAAAACAACTTTAGGTCTTGGATATATACTGATCTTGTTTTTAGTGAAGCTCACATTGATAATGACTTTAGTTTGAACGGAACCTCGAAAGGGAAGCCAAAGATGTGCTTGCTTTCTGAAACAAAACATCATGAACAGCTTGCTTGTTTCCCTGGACGAATGTATGCCAATGGGGCCAGCACTGCAGCTAGTCTTTTCTCTCAACAAGGGCGCAAAGGTGTAAATCAAGATGCCATGTTGGTCTGCCATGTTTGGTTATTGGAGCTCGCACAAAACACGTATTCAACTCGGTGGAGATTTAGGTCCTTGTTATACGATTTGTGCTGGAGATTCCTGATTTGTGCTGGAGATTGCTGGTATTCTTTAAACATCTCTATTTTCACTTCTTTCTCCACTTTGCTTAGACATCATAAAATATGGTATTGTTTAAATCCTTCTCACATATATGCTTCATAATTTGCCAAAAGAATTAGATCTTGCCTCCTTATGCAAGCATTGTTGGAATTGTATTATTTTTGGGTATGCTAGCCATGGACAATTGGATGAAGTTTTGCAATTCTTTTCTTTGAAATGCAAATGCAAAGTATGCAGCCCAACCATGTAACCTTCATTGGATTTCTTGATGCATGTTCAAACACCAAAGCTTTGTCTCTCCTGGAAAATGGGTTCAATGCACTTATCAATATGTATGGCACAATGTGGTCTCATGGAATTCATTAATTACAGCATATGGGCAACATGGATATGGAAAAGATGCCATTTGCACGATGCAAGCCCGGGAATGGCGTGATGCTTCATGAGGTTACACTTTATAGCATCATTTAAGGTGTAGTCATCTTTGGCCCTTTGGAGGAAAAGCATTGATTAGCAAGGTTTTTGTACCTCCATTAATCAAAGTAGGGTGATAGTCTCACGCTCAAAGTCTAAATTTGGAGCCTATAAATTATGCAATTTAAAATATATGGTTTGCAATAACACATCATCCATTTTGTACTTTTATTTTATTTTAATTTTTATTTTTTTGTTTACCTCAGAGTTTATCTATGTTTGTTTCTTTTGAGGGCCCAAAGACAGAAAAAATTTTCTAATATAACAACCAACATAACTACTATTAACATTAATTAACACAAACCATTACATTAAACATGTTTAAAATTTAAATTCCCCCTAAACCCCCTTTTGTTTGGGTGCATATTCACAACTACCATTAACATTATTAACATAAACTATTGCATTTAACACATCTAGATTAAAATCCCCCTTAAACCCCCTTTGGTTTGGGTGCATATTCACCGCGAGGGGTTACTCAGAGACAACGAGAGGCGTCGGATGGGTATATATGCCCTTTATTCCAAGATCTGGACCGTACATAGCGATCCTCGTTTGTGGGGTATGCATGTACAAGTTTTTGTATACTGTATATTAAGATTTGCAAAATACTATAAGGTTTGAGAGAATGTACTTAATGGTGTTAATTTTGTACATGTATTGTGAATATATTTTAAGGGCTCTCGGCGCCTCACGTAACCCCGATGTGAATATGCACCCAAACCAAAGGGGGGTTTAAGGGGATTTTAATCTAGATGTGTTAAATGCAATAGTTTATGTTAATAATGTTAATGGTAGTTGTATGTTGATTGTTATATTAAAAAAATTTTGGGCCCTTCGGGCCCTAACTAAAGGGCCAACATAGGTAAACTTTATGGGCCTAAATATTAATTACTAAAAAGCACAATAACACAAAGACAAACAAATTATTTCCATGGCAAATGGATTCAATTGATGATTGCATGTATGCATTCTTATATACATGGCATTCAAGTATTACCCATTTTTCTCAAAACAGTCAATAAGCCGCTTAAGAATTTCCTAGCCGCTTAAGGAACCCCTGACGAGACACTGTTGCAGATTTCCTATCCTATATTGTCATTTATGGATTAATCACGAGTCGGAGTATGATCTATGCATGGCCAGGCACAAGCTAATCCTAACCATAGCCGAAGAAGTTTGTTTCCTCACGGTGAAGATATCGTCCCGAAAGTAGCAATGTCAATAATTTACGGAACTCCGTGGCGGATAAACACTTTGCTCAATTCCTCATCCTTGCCCATAACCATTTCATAAATCCACGACACACTTGACGACACCGCGGCATATCTTAGGTAAATGCCTCTTCCAACTAGAAAGGGGAACGGATAAACTTTACCTTACCCGGACCTTGTCTTGTATAACAAATTGTAAACCGAGGCAATAACAAAAGAAGTAAGGCATTAACCATAGATTTCAAGGAACTACGCAGTGTGATGGCGCCCAACAAGATTTGTAAAAGATAGCAATTGCATGGCTAGCTGAACATCATAAGCTCGTGATTCACGGTTTTCAATTTTTCTATGTTAATTGGCGAGATAAATGACCATCAAGTATCAAATTTTTCATTTCGGTTATGCAATCCTTGCCTTCTTTCCATGTGGAATCTCATCCCACAAGGATGATTCGCTGCGATAACCAAATGAAGCAACTTTTCAACAATGCTTTCTTGAGTAGCCTTTTGCATTATTATAAACCTGGTCATAATTGGCCATAGGGCATTCATTCACTAGGGATGATAGAGCCGATATTCCTATGAAAAAAAGCTGGCACGTTTCCTGCAAATCAAAACAATAGAATACTTTCCACTTGCCCTTCTAGAAACAAGAATCCTAACAATATAAAAACAAGACCTCTTAGGTTGAGGGCGGACGGTGGAGGCTATGGAGAAGCATACAAAGAGCTAAATTCACGGTCTAGCTTCATGGCCACAATATCAACACATGGCTCTGTTGCTTTCTTCAACCCACCGGATGATTTCCCAAGCATCTTTGGAAAAAGTTAGCATCCACAAAAGTGCCACCGCCCATTGCTCCAAAGCTAATCGCCACTTCTGAACTTGGCAAAGCTTAGGATTTCTTGGTCGTCTCGCGAACTAGGTCAATGGTGCCTCCGCCTATATCCACAACCATAAACTTATCACCATATTTTAAAGGAACTTCATTCAATCTTCCCCTGGCAATACATAGAAGCGGCCGGTTCAAGAACTATCTTGCGCAATGGATGTGGGCTGGAGCCAATGTCGCCGCAGTATTTGCCATGGACCATTCCCAGCCATTTCAGCAGCGAAGTTTCATTACGTATTAGCCTTTTAATCCCACATTGCGAGCACGCTTACACATCGCCAACATTAGACTTTTTCGATTATTCCCATACATCGCCCCTTGAGATTATCCATGGCAAATTCGGACATGCATCTTAGGTAGTCGAGATGAGTTTCTCTGCGCAGATAATCCACAAAGGAAGATTTTGCGATCATAATCAGGTGCTAGCATGAGCTTGAACTTGGTAACAAAATAGCCCACATCGTTTTCCTTCTCAGTGATCTGCACAGCCTTGACGAAATCATCTTGCCTCGTCTCCCGACTAGAGAATTTGTAGGTCGCCCGGTTGGTCCGGTTTGATATCTTTGCAACACAGATATACTTGACCAAAAGCAGGCCATCCCCATCCTTGGAGCTCCAAAGAGCTCCCAGATCCGCCGCAAAATCCTCAAGCCCTCGAAGGGACACTTAGCTTTGTGTTCCACAAGCTCTTCCGCTCGTCCTCGAATGCCATGTTGCAAAACTTTTCCTCACGGCCTATAATCCAAGCTCCAGCTTGATCCAAGTCCCCCATAAAATCCTCAACTTTATCATCCTTCCTATCACTCAAGAGCACGCCCTAAACAAACCCTAAAGCCCTAAAGTTTTTGTAGCCCTAAAGTTTGTGTAGCTTTAGATTTTTTTTAAGTGTGGAAATCAAAAGAGAAACCCGCATGCCCTCAAGAAATCAATCGGTTAAAAATTGATGCACTCTAGAAATACTATTTAGTATGCACACCCCATCACAAAAACAAAAATCATAGAAAAACCATATAGAAAAGCCGTATAAAATATCAAAAGTTAACCCCCTGTTATAATGCTACATATTCACACGGGGGGTGACGTAGGGCAACGAGAGCCCCTGTAATTATGTTTTGCAAAGCGTACAAAAACACAAAAAAAAACCCCTGTTATTATGCTACATATTCCTAATGGATATTTGCCTTAGAATTGACAACAAAAAGACAAACATGCCTTGCTCAGTTGCCCAGTTGTATAGCCAGCAAAATTGCCATAATTGCAATAAAAAAAAAAAAAAAAAAAAAAAAAACCCCGGAAACAGCTAGTCCAAGCAACAACTTACTAGCAGATCAGACTACATCGATCAATCCCTCAATAGTCTTATCATTCCATACATGGACCGAGCTAATCCAAGATGGCATACCTTCTCCATGATCTTTAAACGATACATGTTCATGCCTTAATTCAGCTGTGTACTTACACCCTTTAGAACTAAAAAATTTAGCATTAATAATTACATGGTCATTTGCTAAACCTTTCAAGGTTAATATATCTGGTCATATCAATTTTAGTACTACAGAATTCAAGAGCAAGATGCTTTTTTTAATTAAATACAAGGCATCATACATGAGCCATGGTAAAAAGCTGGCTAGATTTAGATACCCAAGTGTTAAACTAAATACACAAGCTTTAATTTATGCATGGAATAAGCTGGCCAGATTTAGATACCCAAGTGTTAAACTAAATATACAAGCATTAACTTATGCATGGAATAAGATAACAGAATAACTTAAGTTATCTTCCTTAAAACAAAAGAGATATCGTCTAGCATAACGCCACTTTTTTTTAAACAAATAGACCTCAGTTAGTTGCTGCCACTATAGAAGTTCCTGTAAGCCAAGATGTGCAACCAGTTGAACTTGGCATCCCGAATCCATCCTTTCGATTCCATCATCCATGCAAAACACCTAATCTTAGGACAAGAGAACCACATTGAGAGGAGAATATCCGTACCTGCAGCCAAACAAGCAAACATTAGCACGAAGTGGTAATGATGTAGGGGCCAAAAGGTACATTGGGTATTCTCGGCTCATCGCCCTTCACTCAATATGTAGCCTCTTGCCCTTTGTTAGTGGAAGCAAATGGAGAATAGAATGCAAAATATAGAAGAATAAATTCAGTACAAATTTTTAGAATTCTAAAAAATGTCCTATGCAACCAGCATAGTTTATCGCTTGGAAAGCATCTTACTTTTGCAACTGTGGTATCACTTCAAGGTGTGCACCAATCATGCAAAACGGTGTTTCAATAAAAAATCAAAACCTTATTATAACCAAGACTAAATTGCAGTTTATAAGCATCTGCAATATTCCAATTGTTAAGAAAAGGTAGACTGAGCAGGACCAGTCACTTGAAGTTCGACTTGCTTAGAATTAGCCTTGTGCACAGACTGGCGCTTCTGCCATAAACTTGCTATTCCTGTCCTGGAAAAAGGCACATTCCTTGCAATTGTAATAAATGTCATTTCATTTGGTATAATGCTTCTCTTGTCTTCCGTGATGAATATATGCATCACAAAACTGCTCTGCTTGAAAAAATGGGGCAAGCAAATAAAAAATCATAAGGTAGAAGAGCCGAAATTGTTCTTAAAGAACCAAAAATCTGAAAACATCTCAAAAATCTAATTTAGAGATGGAAAAGGTATCCAGAAGCATCAAAATCTTAGACCTACTGGTTCAAGATGAGACGGCAAACTGCTGGCTGCTGACAACAAGGCCGGAATAGTTCTTGGAGGATCAAAATCCGAAATGATATTATAGATGGAGAAGACATTTTGAAATATCAAGCACTGAGACAAATTGATCAGATCAAATGGCAGACACTGCCCTATTTTTTGGACGGCACACATTCTTGGGCGCAATCATGCCCCACAATCATGCACCACAATCATGCAGGATACTACAATCATGTAGGTTTCTGTTTTAAATGAAAAATCAAATCCTTGATTAAACTACAGTATGTTCTGCCATCTTCATTCTGCCATGAAAAAATTAAAGCAAAATGATCCAGTTACCTAAAGCTTATTTGATCAAGTTATTCTTGCTCATAAACAGAGTTTACAAGGAGGCTGAGCGTTCTCTCTGCTGTAGTGCATCTCTGGTTCCTTCATAGTCATCTCAGCTTATATGCTTGCAGAAGTAGATGAACTTTGCAGTATCCAACATGTTTAGGATATCAAGTAAGCTGATTTTCGGATCTTCAGAGCAAACCCATTATAAGATATTTGCTCTTCTTCCTCCGGAGCATGCTAACAGTCAAGGAAACTGCTAGTTCCTTTTGTAAGCCATGAAAATGGCCATCTATTTATGTGGCCTTTGTTTGCTCAGAAAGAACACATAATGCTGGACGTACATAGAGACTATTCTAAGAGTCCAACAGCCACGAAAATAGCCTTCTTTTGGTGGTCATTTTGCTCCAAGCAAGGCATACACTGCCGCTGGAAGCGCCGCCATGTCATGCAAGAGATATGCATGAGTCCTGTGTGCAAAAGCCCTAATCTTCTTTGGTTATAAACCTTAAAGAAATCCAGCATGCGATTTACCACTTTTTGGATTCCAAAAGTTAATACAATTCATTGTATTAGGACCTTAATAAATTCAAGGCCAAAAATTGTTGCCCCTGACCAAGTGCACATTTATTTTTGGCATTACTAGGCCCTTGTAATTATTATCAATTATAAAAAAAACCCTACCTCCAACCGTAGGATAATGGTAGACCTTTACATGTTTGTACTGTAATCATAGGATGGGCAAGACCCTACCATTACAGTAAGGGTCTTGCACTATCCTATAATTATAAAGTGCCCTAGCTATTATGCTTCCTGCATGATCACAAAGGAAGAAAGAAAGAGGTAATACGAGTCACCTTTAAAAACTCTTCCAGAATTTTCAAAACGGCAGCTGATCCATATTTAATATTCAGACGATGACCTGTCTATTTACATTTAATGTAAAGTCAATTTACTTTTTTGGTGAGCCATATGGCAAATTCTTACAGGCAACAATGGCAAATGGCATTGTACGTGCCTTATGACAGAATATTATATTCTGGCTTTATTCGATAGCAATCAGCAAATTGATTCACCTGAATCTATTCATAGCCTCATACTATCTAGCAAAATGATTCCCTGACCAGGGATAGGTTCAATACTGTATATGTTTTATACGTAATACGTATTTTTCGTTTGATACGGCACAAATTTGACGTTTAATACGTCAAAAATACGTCAAAAAAATTTTCGCCGTCGGAAAAATTTACTGTAGTTTAAAACAAAACTGCTTAAACTTACGAAAGTCTCTTCGCGATAAAAGCGAAACAGGTTGTTTTAAACACGCCGAACCAAAAAGTTTCGCGTAAGCGAAAATCAATTGTTTAAACGCTTTACGCGAATTATCTTCGCGTAGTTTAAAGAGTTGGTTAAACTTTATTGAAAAGTTTTTAAACTTTCGCGTAGTTTAAAACGATCGTATTTAAACTGCTGAAAGAAACTTCGTAGCGAAAAGAGTTGTTTTCGCTTACGCGAAACTTTGCAAAGCATATTCGGGCGTTTTGCTAAGGGAAAAAAACTTTTTGCGCCACTGTTTGGTCTATTTCGTGCAGGTGAAATATTATATATAAGAAAAATATGTTTAGCTCTAGAATTTGCCTCGAACGTTGACTACCAGGTCGAGTCCACATACTCCTTGGGAAACAGTCAGTTGAGGTGTGGGTTTTTGCGTCCGGGGCCTGACGCCGGAATTGTGAAGTGAGATTCCTCCTTCACAGAGTTTTCCGACCTTGGGTTCCTACCCTGTTCCTTAGAGACCTATAGGTTCCTGTCCTTCACTCCTTACGTTCGAACGGGACGTCGATGTAACATATGCGTAGTGAGCTTGCTCCTTCGCGTATATAGACGTCGGCCTTTAGTTCGGACGATTAGGGAGTCTGTTTGGGGTCTGGGTTCGGGAACTCCTGGAAGACAGCCCTCTGTGAGGACCCGTGGATCTAACAGGAGAGTCCGGGGGACTATGTCACGCGGGATTTGCTGAAAGAGAAGAAAAAGAAGAGAACAGAACAATTGAGAGAAAGATGATAAGCTTCCTTGATATCAATGATGAAAATACATGAGCTCTCGCAATAGAGAGAAAACTGAAAGGAGACAAGACTCAAAACTCATCTAAAAACTTATGAGCTAACTCTACTCATATATATAGTACAATGGCCTTGGGCCCAATATAGACACTGACCGATCTCGGTGCCGACTCACGGAAGGAGGCCCCGTTTGCGGGAATGTTGGCGGTGCCTCTTGAAGTGCCTAGAATCACGCTGACGCCGACGGGGCGGTGACGGGCCGTCACTTATCCGGCTGGCGCCTCTTGTTGACAGCCCAAAGGCTTTGACTTGTGGTCTTTCCGCTTAGTCTTCTGAGGCTTGGATGTCCACCCGTGGTTGACCGAGGATCTTTGAGCTTGACCTGGTCTCGACGATGCATGAATAGTCCTGTGCCGGGAGGCACAGACTAACACTCCTCCCCACCAAACGACACTTTGAGTGAAGAAAGGAGGAAGCGCGTTTGGAGGGCGGAAGCCATCAGCCTCGAAAGTGATCCTCACGGGGAGTGAGGACGGCACCATTATGGTAATCGGGCTGATGAGATCTTGGCGTGATTGAAGAGCTTGAGGTGTGTTTTGGCCAAGGGCGGGATCAGCATCAATAAAAAAAACGAGAGCGCACCATGTCTTCAAGTGCGCAGTGGGCGCCCGAAGAAATGTACCGGACACTCCATGAGGAGACAGGTCTGAAGGCCAAAAACACCGACAATGCATTTGGATTGCGAAAGAAAAATGGGGCGCTGCCGATTTAAGGAGCTTAGCAAAATGCATTTGAGGGCAGCGCCAAAATCCTCGCTTGAAAGATGGACAGAAGGATCGGGTGAGGTGGAGGCGTTACGCAAGAAGGTGTTGAGACCATGAATTATCCGCTGGCTGTTGCCAACCACGCCATTAGCAATGTAGATCCAATTGGTGGTGTTGTCCGTAGTAGCACCTTCTTCCCAATGTGAGCGGGCGAACAAAACGTGGATCCCACCGGAGATCCGGCCGAGATCCGAGGTGGTGTCCGGCTGCATGACCATCCATGACCTTGGTCCAAAAGGAAGAAGGCCAATCAGAAGTTAGGAACCCGGGCGGAAGTACGCCTGTGGAAGCATAGGGAGAAGGAACCATGCCCGTGGGCGTTGGTTCTTGGCCGATCTCCACAGGATTGATCGACAAGATCTGGATCAAGTGCGACACCAGTGATCCCAAAGAGAAGCGAGAGTTGAGAGTTGACAGGAGGGCTATCCCATCCCGTGGGGACCGTCTTGCTATCCAACAGGCACATGGAATGCTTGTAACCAGGAGTCTGCATATAGACTTGTGCATAGGGAAGATCTTCGGATGTCCTAGATACTTCCCTAATTTGTTGCGCCGCGCTTCGCTTGCCCGCAGAGATAAATGATTGGCAAGCTCGGGCATGTACTCGATGAAAAGTTTTGGTCCGGCGGGATCCAAGATATGGATTGTTATCACGAAGCACCCATTCTTGCTTGATGGGGTCACCACGAAAAGCCGTCGTGGCCCATTGCCAAAAGTTTTCTGTGTATCACCAGGATAGAAATCATGAAAGATATAAGCCATGGGCTGAACCACGCGGAAAGTGAGAAAGTCTGGATCGGCACAGTGTATGAGATCAAAGACAACAAGGGCACAGCACAACCCTTTGTCTTCAATGGAGAGTTCTGGCCAAATCGAGTAAAATCAGCACCGCCGTTGGATATCCACAGGGGCCATCACCGTACGTGCCACTTTGAAAGGAAGAGGTGGCGTCGTGCAAACCACATAATCATGATAGCAGAGGGAGCTGGAAGTCCACCGCATTCATGGAAGAATTGAAGTCCAAGGCCAAGTTTGGCTTGAGCCTCATGTGCAGAATCGGGGAATAGCGTGTTGTTGCGGCTGTTGTTCGAGATCACGGATCCGATTTTCCTTTTTTGAGTAGGAGGCGTGGCGTCACGGACCCGTTCCTGAGAAGGATTGACCTGGGAGGAAGATTTCCCCGGTGTATTGAGACGAAGCACGGCAATCTCCGCGTCATCGAGTATTTTCTGTTTCTCGCACCTCTGTAAGCTGATCTTGAAGAGAGGTGAGCTGAGAGGTCCGGTGGTGGAAAGCCGAGCCGTCAAAGGAGGCTTACTTTGGCGTCGGGCTGAAAGATTTTGAACTTGAGTGCTGAAATTTTCACACAGTTCCGAGTACAAGGCATTGAGTTTAGCAATATCTTCGTCCTTGGTACTCAGGAGAGCAGCTTTGGACTTGTTGTGCTCCAATAGAGTCTGAATTTCTGTGGGTGAGCCTGATCGACCTGAGTTGGTGACTTGAGCTTGTGTACTCTTGAGATCCGCATGAGCACGTAAGAGAGCTTCATGCTTGTCTTGAAGTTTGGCCTCCAAAGTTGCAACTTGGGCGATTCAAAAATTGAAGGTCTTGGTGTACCGCATCGAGGCCTCGAAAGTGCCGTTGAACCCCGCTCATAAGAGCGTCTTGGGATTCTTGTAACTTAAGAGCAAAGCAGCTTGAGCATCCTATGATCTCGATACAACAACCGGCGAGGTGTTGTGGTGGTGGAACCGGCCGCTTGCCCCGGTTTGGGAGGTTTGGGAAAAATGGTGTGAAGTGGATGGTGTAGCCCGAGGAAGAGACAAAGGACATGAGTGTGACTGTGGTCATGACCAGGGAAGATGGGCGTGATGTGCCAACTTGGTGATTGATTGGAAGGGAGCTGAGTGGAAGTATGAGAATTTGGTGGTGTGGGAGGGAAGTAATGACGGATGAGGGCTTGAAAGTGCCCTCCCACGGAAAACCCCGAAAATGGAAGTGGTACCCGAAGGCGGTCCATTTCTTGGAGAAGCCGAGATAGAACATCATTTGGGGCCAATCTATGTGGTGTTTGGAGTGTGTAGCAATGAAGGACCGGGTTATAGAAAGGCTTATTGATATGGGTGTTCTTGATAGAATACCCAAAGGAATTTTGCCCCGTAAATTTAACAAAGGTCTCGTGAGGCTTGTCGATATTGGTCGGACGATGGACATTGGCATGATAAGCGGGTGCACCAAACTCGCGGACATCAATATCACCGTATAGCAGACCATGATACACAAGGAGTGTGCAAGGGAATATGAAATACCTCAGAAATCAAGTGTTGAGTCAATGAAATAGTGGTGCCATCGACCACGATTGGGTGTACCCTTGCTTGGTCATTAACAATATTGGCGATGAACTACTTGCAAATCGGGCAGGGATTTGGAGCCGGAAGTTCCGTTTGAGAGAATTCAGAAAGCTGGTGTCGTCAAATGACTTCTTTATCACCAACAAGGGCTTCACGGAAAGTGGGCGTCAAGAAGGATCTGACGATGCAAAAAAAGGGCGGATCCTTGGGAGCAGTAGCTTGAAGTGTAGAAAATCTTGGGGCAGCCATGGGAATGATTTGCAGAACGAAGAGAGATGCCAAAGGCGGAAGACGAAAGTCGAGCACGGAGGATGAAGGCGCAGAGGAACGAAAAGGTTTGTTTTAGGGCTAATAACCGAGGCTAAGAGGTATGAAGAGGGCGAAACAGAACCGCGATGATGCGGTGTCAAAAGATGCGAAGAAGGGGATTGAGAGGCAAAAATTTGGCTAAGTCCCCAAAAACGTAAGGGAGAAGCAATGAACGGTGAGGATGAGACGTGAAAGAAAGATCAGATGTGACAGATGGCAAAGGACACCCATTAATATTCGACGGGCGTGGAAAGAAGGAATGGCATTCAATGCTGGCAACTCGAAGTGGGATATCATTAAAAAGGAATGTGTCGGAAGGTACCATGGCTAGATATGCGGCGGAGAACGTATTCTCATATTAGAAACAGCCTTGCATTGCAAACACGCTGGCGATTTGTGTGATTGGTCCACGCCGACAAGGAGTTCCTCGCTTGGCTATATAAGACGAACCGAGAGAAACGAAAGGCATCCGATGGCGTTGGGTAGCTATGGCGGCCGGCCGGCTTGAACGAAGATTGCACCATGCCGAATTTAACCGCCGAGTGGATCACTTGTAAGATGAATTGTTCGGATCTCTGGCGCTGCCACAACCGGTGGCATTCGCATGGATGGATCGGGTGTCTTGGGGATGGCTGAACATCCCGACGAAGACCAACGGGATGGAGGTGGTTCTCGCACCTTCGCCGATCCGAGGCGTAACCTCTACCATCTCCTCCGCATCACCTCGCCCAGAACCCGAGTAGAGGGTTTTTCCTCTTAGGACTTAGTAGATAGGGCTCGAGCCCGCTTTTGTATATAGGGCGCGGCCCATAAGCGGAAATAGCTGGGCTGCGCCCACATTTTGTAAAAAATCTCCACTATAATATAATCTACCGCCTTTCTAGTCACTTTCTGTGGTGTTTGATTCTTGAACTGTCTCTGTGTTTGGATGTTCACTTTCTGTGTGATGAAATGCTTTGAGACGAAAACCATTAACTAATGTAGGTAATGGAGTGCCATCTAATTCAAATGAGTTGGAAAACACTTGGTCTAACCACTTGAACAATTTGATAAGGGCCAAAACCAACGAAACTTGAGTTTACCCTAAAAATTTTTGTACACGAATCATAAAGAAGAACCAAATCTCCTTGTTTGAATGTTTTTTTGTCTTCAAACGCTTTGTCATGTAAAGATTTTTGCAACTGTTGTCCATGAAGAACACGAATATAAGCATCCCTTCGAAGTTCATCCAACCTGTCTAATTGATAGACCCGTTCTTTGAGAGCAGCTGGTGGATTATGAGCAGTAGCCAGTTGAAAACGGAGTGTTGGAAGGATATATTTAAATGGCATGAGAGTTTCCGACCATAAACCAATTTAAAAGGAGTGTGACCCGTGAGCAATCTTGAAACAAGTATTGTAGGCCCAAAGAACAAAGAGGGAAGTTTTGTGCCGCTAATGCAGCGCGGGAAGCGTCACAAATTTTCTTGAGAATGGTGACCGAGTTTTGTTGGTGCTTTCGCCAACCCATTGCCTTGAGGATAGTAAGGTGTGCTCTTGTGATGATGGATCAAGAGATAATCCGTCAAATCTTTGATAGTATGATTGATGAAATGAACACCACCGGCCACCGACCAGCCCAGGTGGGGCAGCCCGAATCAGCGTGATGATTTGTTGATAGAGGACTCTAGCTGTGCTTGCAGCAGTGTTGTTCAGAAGTGCACAAGCTTCCCCCATTTGGTGGCGAATCGAGAAACCAGAATGTAGCGGGCACGAGTGTGCCGCGCAGAGGATCGATAGGTCCCACAAAGTCCATTCCCCATTTCTTTGAAGGGAAGTGGCGCATGGCGGCCGGCGTCAAGGGAAGAGCGCCACGGGCGTGGCGGCCCACCACCGGCAAGCGTCACACGCGGCGCGCGTGGGCGTGAGCATCTTTAAAGAGCGGGGCCAATAATACCCGGCTAGAAGGATTTTTGCGTCCGTGGTGTCACCATGAAAATGACCACCACCGAGCCCTTGATGAGCTTCTCGAACAATGTCCGGAACTTCATGAGGGAGAACACAGCCGGCGGATGGTGTCCTTTACCCTTTTTTGTAGAGATGTCCGCAACCATGGTGTAGTCCACGGACCTCTCCGAGGAGAAATTGATGGCGGCACGTGATTGTCGCCAAGCGGAGAGAGCGCCTCATCTTCCGGGTGAAGAGCACCGTGAGGAGGTACCGCTGAAAATCATGAAACCAATGTGGTGTTGCCGTGACTAAAAAGAGTTGAGCATCGTGAAGGCGCCCGAGACCCCGCATTGCGGGATCATCCGTGTGGATGCGTGAAAGATAATCCGAACAACATGAGATTTGCCCGCCTTATGAAATCGATTTCAAAAGGAGCAAATTCTTGGAGAAGAAGGACCCAACAAGCAATGCGGCCCGTGGGCGGGATTTGTTGATCAAATAGAGAAGTGCTTGGTGGTCCACAAAGAACTTGATTTGACTGCCCAAAAGGTAATGACGGAAGCGTTGGACACGTAAAATGAGACCCAAAGCTTCACGCCCGTGGCGTAATAGTTGCGCCGCCATGGCTGAGTTTTCTACCGGGCGAGCGATTTGGTTTATCGCGCGCATCATATTCTTGAGAAAGAACAGCTCCAATAGCAAACGCCGAGACATCGACATGAACGCGGAAAGGGCTTGTCCCATTGAGGAGGAACAAGAACCGGTGCCTCGAGTAAGCAAAAAGCTTCCACCGTTGAAAGCGAAATTCGCCAAATTCCAAGCCCAGTGGATTCGTCACCCGTGAGTTTATGAATGGGATCCGCAATGGTCGCCATCCGTGTATGAAGGTGGAGTAATAATTGACCTTTCCCGTGAAAGAGCGTGTCTCTTTGATATTGGTCGGTGCTTGAGCTTTGAGCACACAACCCGATTTTGGCGTGATCGGTGGTGATTCCCCGCTTGTCGACAACATGGCCTAACGTAACACCGTAAGTGACGCAAAAGGTGCATTTCTCGATTGAGACTAATGCCTGACTCATCACATTTCTCGAAGACGAGTTCCAATTTATCCAAATGGTCAGCCATGGAACTCAGAGGCGAGAAGTCATCTTGAAAAATTTGCAAAGAAGGGATTTTCCTTCATGAAATCATGAAAAACTGAGAGCATGATTCGTTGAAATGTTGAAGGAGAGTTGGATAATCCAAAAGGAACCACCTTGTAGGCAAAAGTGACCCCACGGGTGGTGAAAGTGGTCTTGAGTTGATCGATTCTTTGATGGAGATCCGATTGTAGCCGAAAAACCATCCATAAAGGAGTACATCTCATGTCCGCCCACTTCTTCCGAACTTGGTCCATGAAGGGAAGTGGAAAATGATCACGCCCGTGGGCCCCGATTGAGTTTAGATAGTCCACCGCAGCACGGATCTTACCATTGTGCTTAAGGGCAATGACGATAGGGCTCACCCATTCGTAATGTTTGACCTCATAGATCAAACTGCAAAGAAGGAGTTTGTCAATTTCCGCTTTGACGCCGATCACGGTAATTAGGGGTTGAGCTCAGATCGTCGCTGCTGCTAATCGGGTCGCAGCATCGATTTGGTAGGAATGGTGAGTTCCCCCAAGCTTTTGTTGATTCCCAAGATCTTTGTAACTCCAGCTAAAAATGTGTTTTGAATTTTTTGAACAAAATGGGACGGCCCTCATACGATAAGGAGCCTAAGGTTTGCAAAATGCTGCGACGAAGTTGATTGTTGCCAACATCCACAATCGCACTTGAGTCCGAATATGGGGTATGACTTCAAAGATCCCGACAATGTGTGCGGAGGTTGGAGCATAACCGGATCGCGTGGCACTTTTGCGTGGTGAAAGAGAGGTTGCTCGGTTTATCTAGCGGTGGTTGCTTCATGACTGCGTGTACATCAACAGGAGTTGCGGGAGTGTCGACGATCCGAAAAGTGATCAATCGTTGGATTCGATTGCAAGGAGCCGGTAGGGGTCAAGCAAGGCAGCCGCGACCGGTCCCCCATCAAGAGTCATTTCTCCCAAGGATCAAAGATATTCGGGGTAGGATGATAGAGGCGACGCCAGGTGGAGCCCGAACTTGATAAATATTCTGAGCTTCTTCCAATCGTTAATACGAGAGAGAGGTTCCGCATTGTCAACGAAATGATCCCGCCTGTTTGTAAAGTCCATGGTGGCATTGAGATGACCATCTGTGGATGACTAACCGTCCGCGGGCCCAAGAATGGATACTTTTGCCCGGCGGAGAAAGAAAGTCCGCCTACCAAAGATTTCATAGTCACCGGATCTTCGCCAGCCTTTCCACACTCCAAATTCCATGGGAAAGCGGAGATCACCTATGTTGATGTGAAGAATAGGTGTGACGCTTTGAGGTCTCGTGATATGGCCATTAGCCAATTTGATGTCATATGGGGCACCGAAAGAGTTGTGTGATGCCCATTTGTTTGGCGGAGTTTATCCGTGATGAGATTGACCGCACTACCTCCATCGATTTGAACATGGTTGACTTGTCGATTTCCCACCGTGGCATGGACCGTGGGTGTAGAGGTAGCCACAGCCCCAACTAAAAACAGTTGGGAGTGGTAACCGGTCTTTGAGAGCGTGACGAAGTTTTAAAATGGTTGCCAAGCTTAAAGGAATTTTGATCTTGGCAAGCTCCTCTTGAGTTCGAGAGGTACATGAGAAAAAGGATCTGCTGGTTCCACCGGGTGCTGAGAGTGCGTGGTGGAAGCAACAACTTCTTTGAGTAAGTCAACCTCGGCTGCAATATTGGGATATGTCCGAGAGCGTGGAGGTTGAGATGTTGAAGGGGTATCATGTCTTTGTTGAGCTCTAGTGGTGGCATGAACATTGGCCAATGTGCGCCTTCACCAGCTTGCATGAGATTCAAAATGCTTTGGCTAACTTTGGGCATGACATTTGGCATGAGCTTTTCCAAGTCGTGCAAAGTGAACCTTTTTTTCGGCCCCTCATGAGGAATGGTGTCAACTGCGAAAAAGCGTGTCCTTCGTGTCAATAATAATAGTCAAGGGACGTGATGCCTTGGTCCGGCGTGAAACTAGACCAACCCAATTTGACGGTACCGTGACGGGAGGATTAAGTGCCCTAAAAATTTCCTCTTGGGCTTGTTGATCCAAATTGAGGTTGATTTTGTTGGAGCTGGTTGATAGCGCGATTGCCGAGGCGCTCTTGGGGGCTTCTTAAGAACCGGTCAGGGCCTTGTTTGCCATTAGCTAGCCGAGTTGGTAAGCCGTGAGGCGGACCGATGTGGTCCGATTTGTGCCGTGAAGCCGGACCTGAACTTGTGGAAGTTGAGGACACGCCCCGCGGGTGGTATGACCCCATTCTTGACAAAGGATAACACCGGAGCTTTAGAAGGATCAAAAGGAGGACGCTGGTTGGATCCCCGTGGTTGGTCCCGCTGGCTCGATAGAGTTATGTGGGCTGCACTCAAGGGGTGGCTGGCGATAGTGTGATTGTGGCTGAGGTGTGGTTTGCACTTGATAAACCATTTTGTTGCGGAATCGGTGTGGGATGAGTGCGTGCACTCTTCCGCGGCATGATTGCACATGTTGCATCGCTTGCAATGAGGCGGGCCATTGGTGGAGTTGCACTCATTGGCCAAATGGCCTTGATATTTGCAAATATGGCACCAGATTTGATCCAAGGACGGTGGATTAGCGTGTTGAGGCTTTAAATGTACCGCTGGTGGAACCATGACGGGTGGAATGAACGGAGCTCTTGAAGAGCCACGCCGAGGAAACATTGACGGAGTGATTGACAAATATCGATAGCCTTGCTCCAAAGTTTTTGGACGCAGTATTCACCATGAGTCGAATAGCGGAGGGAAGTCCTTGGAGAAACCGCACCAAAATCCGGCTCGCGGTAGGGTACTCCTTGAGCTTACTTAGCGTAATGTGAAGTCGATCCGCGAAAAAATCCGCGCACTCCGCGGGCTCTTGTTGAAGTTCATTGAGTTGCTTGAGATGAAGTTGATCATCATCCGTGGTCCCGTAATGAGAGAGAAAAGCAAAGGCGCATTTCGACCAGTCTTGTTTCCAATGGCTTTTGTTGGACATGAGCCATTGATGAGGAGAGCCACGCAAAGGTGGTGGAAAAGATGTGGAATTTCGTTGAGGTTGCGCCGTGACCATTTAGGACAGCTAGAGCCTCAAATTCTTCCATGTGGGCCCGAGCACTTTGGTCTAACGGTTTGCCTTCGTGGTTGCCAAAGGTGGGATAAGTCGGCCGTGAGTCCGAAAGGTAGATGTGAAAGTGCCGGGGCTGGACAGAAAAATTGATAGTGAGGATATTGAGGTTGAGGTGGATGTGGCATGGTGCCCGACTTTGGACCACGATGAAGGGGTGATCGCGGTTGAGAAACCTGGCAGCCGAGCATTGGTTTTGAGATCCGTAAGGTTGTAAACAGAAGAGCCGTGGGAAACGTAGGGAAAGGATATTCCCCTGTAGGCGCAAAAGGAGACATGTAGATAGCCGCGTGCCCACCCGGAGATGATGGTTCTGGCGAAGAGGCGTATGGCCCGGAAGAATGATGGATGTAGGCATGTTCGTGGGTGTGAAAGTACGGTTGAGAAGGTTGAGCCCCGATAAGGCTCCCGATAGTGATGAGGGGACCGAGGTTGGGAGCAATGTTTGCACGCTTTGGGCGGGAACCGGGACGAGATCGACACGAGGGGTGGGTGGCGCGACCGAGCCCCTCGACCAAGATGGCCTCCCTCTATGTCATAAGCAGATCCATACATGTCGCTGCTAATCAGCTTCGACGCCGATGGCGCCCAAGCGAGATGCCGCTCGAGAAAGGAGTTCTTCCGGGAAATTACTTTACGCATATGGCGCATGTAAGAAAGTAGGAGAAAATCGCACCCGGCAATGCTATGATGTGTTTGGGGTCCGGGTTCGGGAACTCCTCGAAGACAGCCCTCCGGAGGACCCGTGGATCTAACAGAGAGTCCGGGGACTATGTCACGCCGGATTTGCTTTGAAAGAGAAGAAAAAGAAGAGAACGTAACAATTGAGAGAAAGATGATAAGCTTCCTTGATATCAATGATGAAAATACATGAGCTCTCGCAATAGAGAGAAAACCTGAAAGGAGACAAGACTCAAAACTCATCTAAAAACTTATGAGCTAACTCTACTCATATATATAGTACAATGGCCTTGGGGCCCAATATATACACTCTCGATCGATCTCTGGCGTACTCACGGAAGGAGGCCCGATTTGGAGGAATGTTGGCAGTGCCTCTGAAGTGCCTAGAATTACGCCGACGCCGACGCTGGCGGGGAGGGTCATCACTTATCCGCTGGCGCCTCTTGTTGACGCCAAAAGGCTTTGATCAAGCGGGCCTCGCCGCTTAGTCTTCTCGCGAGGCTTGATGTCCGACCCGGTGGTTGACCGAGGATCTTTGAGCTTGACCTCGTCCGACGATGCATGAATAGTCCCCGTACCAGAGGCAATGTGACTAACAGTAGTCTTTACCCTTTAGCATACCGCAGCAGGACAAGTAATTTTAGATAGCAAAGAGGATGGCACCGGTCATGCATCTACATCAGCGCCATCGGGCGCCATGCATCTACATCCGGCGCCGGCAGCCATGCATCAACGCCTAGGGTCAGCGCCGTCATCGCCGGTCATGGCGGGCCACGGGTTGGAACAAAGACGCGGAAGAATTATATGTCGAAATACCGGTGGTCGAAAGAGAGGTCCCGAAAGTGGGATTTGTGAAGGAATTTGGTCGAATGAGTGGCAATGCGTATTTTGTGGGTACATGTCAATAAATGGATCCGGCGACAAGAATACGAGCTCATCTTTTACTGATCCTAAAATTGGGGTGCAAAACATGTACGGCATCTCGGCCGACATACGACAAGATGCACTTGAAGTGTTGGGTCGAAAAAGAATAGCAGCAGAAGAAAAATGCCAAGGGATAGCCAAGGACCTTCACCATGCCAAGAAGAAGAGATCAATTACCTCACCCCCTCCCGCAATGTCAAGGTACCAACCCGTAGGTCGGATTAGGGTCGATAGGAGGGTTAAGTACGGCCCGAAAAAGAATGGCAGAGACAATTGAGATAGTGGAAAGACAGACTAAGGCAACAGAGGGTTGACCAAAGGCTTAACATCGAGCAACCTAAGAAGACGCAAATTGAAGGTTGTAGAGGCATTTTTATATGCCGGGTTGTCTCCACATATTTTGGAGCACAAAGCAATGAAAGAAGCCTTCCAGAAGTTGCCAAAGCAGGGCCGGCTTTTAGATTGCCTTCATACAAACATGCCAATAACAAAATGGTGGATGAAATCCACGGGAAAATGGTCGAGAGGGTGAAAATGAAGTTAAGTCGTGTTACGGAAGCCAGGCCAGCCTCACTAGTGACCGGATGGTTGGAGCAATGTAAACAAGGACCATCTTATAAATTTCATGATCGTGGTATCCGTGGGGCTAAGTATTCTTGAAAACCGTGAAACCAAAACCACCAAGTCACAGGAGATTGGATTTTTCAAAACAAAAGCCGTGATAGAGAGTTTTGGGGTCAAGAGAATATTTCAGTGTCGTAATGGACAACGCGTCTAATTGTAAATTAGCGGTGAATTGTTGAGTCCGAATTTCCGTGATTGCACGCCACCAGGCGCCAATGCCATTGCCCGAACTTATTGTTTGAAGGACCGGTTTTCACAAAGACACTTGGTTCAAAGATCCCATTCAAAAGGCCCGCCAGTCTCGCGGAAATTCATCACAAAGAAGCCGACAATTTACCGGATAGAAAAAAATCAACGAGGCGAGAAGGAAAACATACCCCCGATGTCTATACAAAATGGAGAACGATCACCGTAAGGAAGCTCTAAGAGCGTGCACCGGTAGAAGGGAACCGTAATCGTAGAGTAATAGGAAGAAACGAAAACGGGGGAAACGAAGAGCGAGCAACACAAGCAAGGTTCGGAGGGCCAACCCCGACAATGAAGACCAGGGGAAGACCAAGGAGGATGGGCATTGGCACAGAAAACACAGAGATACAGAAGGAGCAACCTCGGGGGAAAAGACGTTGACATTGTGGTAATCGAACTGCGCACGGGTACCCATGGGATGATGGAGAAAGGTTAGAAGGTGCCCAAGGCTGTGACATAATATGCCTGACAGAGACTTGGGAGCATAACGTCAAAAGGCTGCCAGAGGAGGAAGGATACCAGCTGTTCACGTGTTGGAAAGACAGGGAATTTAAAATAGGGAGGGGGAGTGCAGGTTTGGCTTGTTATATAAAAAACAGTGCAGTTAACAATGCATGTATGTTACATTCAGATATCAATAAAAGATATATGGTTTTGAGTATCCAAATGAAAAACAAACAAGATGTGGTTCTGATAATTACATATTACCGTACAAAGGATAAACTAGAACTGCTAGATCTGGGAGAGAATATAACGAAATGGAAGGAACAAGGACCAGTGATTATAATAGGAGATCTAAATGCTAGAACCGGACAGGAACAAGCACAGAGTACACACACGGATGAGATAGGGGGCCAGACAGTGTATACGATGAGGGCACAGGAGTGGCAGAGGGATACAGAAGATAAGGCAGAGGTCAATGCTAGAGGTGAATTATCATGGAAGTATGCACGGGGATGATGATTATAGCCAATGGTGTGGGAAAATGGAGGGGATCAGGAGGCTTCACGAGCCAAAACACACATGGTAAGAGCATAGTGGATTATATAATTGTGAACGAACAAGCAGCAAAAAAGATAGAAGGGCTGATGCTACAGGAATGGCCGACCGGGAGGAGGGAAAGCCATAGACCAGTTAAACTAACAATCGGGCTAGGGGAGACGCCACAAAAAGACAGCACAGAAAGAAAGGAAGATAATAAAGACAGGGTGAAGATTCAGTTCTGTGGAGACACACTCGAAACCTTCACCCAAATGATCAAGGAGGAAATGGGAGAATGGAACTGGGGAGAGCACAACGCAAGTGAGAATGGAAACACCCTAAATGACATCATGGTAAGGGTAGCAACAGAGGTGTTTGGGAAAAAGATCAAAATCAGGAAAAATAGGGCATTTAGAGCTTCAGTATGGTATGATGATGAGTGTAGGGAATACAAGAGGAAAGTAAGAAAACATAGGGGAAAGGAGACATACCGAGAAGAAAGGGCAGCATACATAAGATTACTGAAGAAGAAGAGATACAATAACCTGTTACAGCACCAATGGTACTTGGGGAAAATGCTGAAAAAACAGCCCCGGTTGTTTTGAGAGGACTCAAAAATAAAGGAGGGGAAGTAATGTGAAAGCAAAGAACTAACAAGATGACATTGGAACCGAGGGATGGGAGAGTTACTTGGATAAATTATACAAACAGGGGCACCTCCAGTATCGATACCACTACAAAGATGATCGGGACAAACGATGCTTCAACTTTGCTAGGCGTAGGGATGGCCCCTCCTCAATCGGATGGCCAATCATAAAGCTCCGGATTTATACTCACGGACTCTGAATGAACCTGGCTGAAGTGTCGAATTAGAAATCGGCAGACAGAAGTTCTGAATTATTTTAACGGCATCATACATACAGGACTCCCAGACAGATGGACATACAACAGAGTCATACCTTTACATAAGACAGGGAATAGAAAAGATCCAGGGAATTACAGAACAATAATGGTAAGCTCGATTTTCGCAAAATGGTTTGGAAAGGTATTGGATAATAAACTAAAGAAATGGGCAGAAGAAGGAAATATGAGAGCACAGGGGCAAGCAGGGTTCAAACCGGAGCACTCAACCACAGATCATCTAGTGACCCTACGGATATTAATAGAATAGAATAGAATAGAATAGAGCAGAACAAATTGCAGGGAAAGAAAATAATCTGCTGCTTTGTAGATTTCAGAAAAGCATTCGATACGGTTCCGAGAGAGAAGCTGCTAAAGAGATTGATGGACATGCAGGCCCCGAGAAATATGGTAGGATCGATAGCAAGACTATACCACAAGGTGTATGCTAAAATGGAACAGGAAGGGACAAACCGATAATCTGTGACACCGGGGTAAGCAGATGCCCGTTATCCCCAACACCGCTTGGAATATACATAGACGCACTGACAGGATACATAGCGGTAACGTAATGGAGACGAGCATGCCCCAACGCTAGGGAGACAACGAAGGTACCAATAATGCTATACGCAGATGATCTTAGTATGATGGCAACAAAGAACAAAAGGAATGCAATGACCGCTCAAAAATTCTAGAACAATTCAGAGGATACAGGTGATGGTGAATCTAGCAAAAACTAAGATAGTCATCTTTGGACACAAGAACGGGCATAAACCTTTTTAAATATAAAGGTAACGAGATAGAGGAACCAACGAATCACGATATCTAGGGTATGACACGCATCCGCGCGTGGAAATGGACCAAAAGGAGCCAATGCCGTATTTCAATCAGCTATAGGAAGCTACTTCAACATGAAAAACTTTTGTAACAGTAAGTAGAATAACCGAACCGGATATCAAATGTTATCTATTCGATGCGATAATAGCCACCACCCGCTTATTATAACGGAGCGTAAGCATGGGGCCAGGTCTAACGAGAGAAACCGAAAAAAGCAGGAAGGAATTCTTAGGCAATGGCAATGCATTGTGAATTGTGGTGAGGACAAACACACCACTAACAATCATGGTCCCTCAAATAGGGCGCGTAAACCAATGGAAGTGAGAGCATGGGAGAGAACTATAAGATACCCGCCGAGGATAACGCTGAGACATACAAGGAAAACCGCCCAAAGATTGCAATCACGAATCAGCAAAATCACATATCCTCGAAAGCAAAGGATGGTTTAAGGAGGTGGCAACATGGACCGTATAAAATGGGTTTAAATCGAGTGACCTAATAGAAGAGGGCAAAGTGGAATGAGGAGTGGGCGGAACCAAAGAAACAAGAGCATGGTCACAAAGGCATACGGGACCCAAGACAGATCGCTCATACGTGTTTTTAATCCGCACCAACAAATAGGACATCGATATACGGGGGATAACTTAATCGGGAAAAAACAGAAGGGACACGCTAGCCGATTTAGGATGGGAAGCCATGATCCGAGAATCGAAAAAGACAGTGGAAGAGGGGTAGACAAGGAAGACAGGATATGCAGAACCTGCGACGGGGAGAATAGAGGATGAGAACCATATGATTAGTGATTTGCCCGACATACGGAGACATCGAGGGACAGATATAGGAATATAAGGTGGGGAGAACCAAATCCACAAAGCCGATGAAGATGACGGAATCACTAAGTGATCTAGCGACGCGATCCACGTAATGAATGGCCCGCATTACCGAGAAGTACACAAAGAAAGAGGGCTTTGTAATATGATCCGCACAAAACGACTCATATAGCCTCACACAAATTGCTCAAAAAAGCTGATTGATAACGACGATCACCGCACGCCAAGAAGCCGAGGTAAAAGCGGGTGCCGGTATTAAAAGGAAAAGTCAGCCTTCCCGGAAAGGCTACATTGTAACAGCGTGATGTGCTAGTAGCACCCTTTAGGGAGCTCGCCCCATGCTACACAAGTCCAGGGGCCTTATGGCACAAAGGACACAAATGTATTCTATTCTATTCTATTCTATTCTATACAAGTCATTGCGTCGAAGGCCCTAGCACGGTTTGGTTCCAATTACATTTGTCTTGAAAAGAGTGCTTAGGTGTCGCGACTCGATTATCTCGACCTTCAACCATACGTGAGTTCTTTGAATGGGAGAGGAGGCAGAAGGGAAAAATGCTTCAAAACACCTGGCAAGAAGTGCCACCCTTCGAAAATGCTTGGGGGAGACATTTTGGAGGCGTAAAGAATGTTGTCAAGTGCATGCAACCTTGCTTTGTCATGCCATCAAAACCCTTGATTCTTGAAGGCAAGCGGAAAGGTCCGAGGTGCTGGCACTCCATTCAATCCTTTCTACAGCTGATGGCCCCAATGCACCCTTTGACAATGCTAAGCGCGCAGCACTGCTTAGAGACTTTAATGAACGATGGAAGAAGTCCTACAATGATCTTCATGGCGCCGCACATGCTTTAGACCCACACAACCACGATATGGACCAGCATACAGATAAAGAAGTGATGGGTTCATTGAAGAAGGTGGCAAAAATGTTTTTACCCCCAAAATTTCGGACTACAAAATTTTCATTGCCGAAGTTAACCCAATACCGTAACTTGAGTGGAAGGTGGGCAGATGAAGAGCTTCACGATGCACTGGAGAGTCACAAGAAGGAACCAAATATGGCATCTTATGCATGGTGGCAAGCCCATGGACAGGTTACTGATACGTTACAGTCCCTTGCAATGACTATCCTCTCCTTGGTATCCTCCAATAGTGCAAGTGAGAGGAACTGGAGTGCTTATAAGTACATACATAGTGTGACACCTAAATCGCCTCTTGCATAAGAAGGTCGACAAACTTGTATATAACTTCTCAAATTGGCGGCTCTTGAATCGCAATGCTGGTGCAGCCGTAGTTGATAAGCTACAATTTCCTTTATGGATCACCCGCATTCTGAAGTGGAAGAGGACAACTTCGAAGACAAGTGAGGACGAAGCCGCTTTGCCGAAATGTCGCTAACCATGTTGATGAGGACATTCAACGTGCCCATTTTGTCGATGCCGAAGATGATTTAGACAAGAACATGTTCTCGGATGACTCAAACGACAGCGAAGATACAGAAGAGGAGTCTGATACAGAAAGGCCAGGTCTAAATAATACAGGAGATCTTCTTGAGGACTTAATAGTACGTGAGCCAGCGGACTCTCCAATGCCAATGACCCAGACAAATAGGCAACGTGTCAGAAGAAACACGACTCGAGGACGTTGCAGCAGTAAGGAAAAGGGCCAAAGGAGGTTGAACCTAGGCCAGCATGCAGAAGAGGACGGAAGCCCAGATGATGAAACTGATGAAGATGGTGATGTCTAGAAAGATGATGTGATGAGTACCCTCAGTCTATCTATTGTAACTGTTTATGAGGATGTTCAAACTATTGTAACCATTTTGGCACTATGAATAACAAGTAAAGTTTTTTGTTACAAGTATTTGTCTTCTATATATCTCGTCACCTTGTTTTATGTTTCTTTCATGTACGATGTTTCTTTCATGTATCATCATGGTTCACGTAACTTCGGTCCATGTTTCATTCATGTGTAACATCAGTCAACCTAAGTGCCTAGAGAAATCTCGCACCCGCCAAAGCCGGATTGACTTCCGTTGACGCTTGCCTCTTCGCATGCCACGGAATCTTGCTGACGAGAAGTAATCTACGCATGCCAAGGGGTCAAACGGCCACGGATCAGTCGATACGACTTTGACGGACACGAGACTTCACAAGGTACATAATCTACATCCTCCCAACCACTCGTCAATCAGTAATCTCAAATGAACCCACAGAATCACAAGCAACCACTAGGCTGATATCATCTGCTGCCACAATATAAATAGAGTGCTCAAAAACCTTGTTACCTCAACCTCTAGAACGAGCGATTTTGCTCCCGGATTTCCATTGTGAGCCTCTTTGTGTAATATAACCTAGCAAAGTGACTAAGCTACATTGACAGGAGAGACTACACAAGAGAGTCGAGCAAAGCTCGCTCTTTCTAGGCGAGGTAACAAGAATTTCGAGAAGTCTATATTGTTTGCAGCCGAAAAATATCAAGCCCGGTGAGTTGACAACCATTCAAGAGGGCCAGGGATGAAAGAGACTTAGTACAAGCATCGAGACTTCCCAAAGCTTGCTTTCACCCCTCTTTGAACAATGGAACTTAGCATGTAAACTAAGCTACATTGCCCAAAGAGGAGGGGAAAGAAAGATTGGGAAGTCTCGATGCTTGAACTCATCAATCACTAACATCCAATTAACCCACATATTGTTATCTTGTTTTATGCCCACTTACCCCCGAAGACACAGGTCCAAGCTCGAGACGTCCCCTTTGCTTTCACACTTCGCCTTTATGGACAATGGAACTTAGCATGTAAACTAAGCTACATTGCCCAAAGAGGCGGGGGAAGGAAAACGGGGAAGTCTCAAAGCTTGAACTCATCAATCAGTAACATCTAATGAACCCATAGAATCGCAAGCAACCACTAAGCCTTATATCCTCCGTGGCCACAATAAAAATAGAGTACTCAAAAACCTTGAAGCCTCCTCTAGAATCGATCGATTTACCTTTCCGGCCCCCATTTTGGCGCGTCTTTGTGTAATATAACCTAGCAAAGTATCTAAGATACATTGACACAGAGACACGTAAAAGAGAGTCAGAGCAAAGCTCGCTCCTTCTAGAGGAGGTAACAAGAATTTCGAGAAGTCTATATTGTTTGCCATGGAGAATATAAAGCCTGGTGACCTGACAACCATTCAAGAGGGTCGCGCTCTTGGCTTACTCCCTTTTCGAGTTTCCTGCTTGACGTATCTAAATCGCCACCTAAAATGAGTGAGCGACCTCATCCTAGGGGGCAATTTAGATACATCAAACAGGACAAACAAAAGCGAATAAGACTGACATGAGTAAGACTTACTTTACTTAACTATAATACAAACAACTCAAAGCGGCAACCCAACCCCCAAAATTTTATTAAGACAAAGAAATCCTCGTCAACAAACGTTGGTTCATTCATGTGCATCTGAGATCTTAGGGAAAAATATCAAAAAATAAATGTAGATAGCAGCTCATGGGTTTAAGTACTCGTCTGCATCCAAGTTCACACCTTCGTCACCTGCTGGTCCAGGAGCGGGCGGCAGGTACTGATTAATGTCTGGCACCTCTTCACCTTCACGCGGTTCTTCTACCCCCCTCCAAAGGTCCATTTCATGTTGGGATTGGAACGCATGAGCCATTCCATCCCTCTCCCGCGAGCAACCCGGAGGTGGCAAGGGAGGCATGCGTGATTGCGAGGTTGAGCATTGCATCTTTGGCGCCTCGGTATAATATATCCATCATCTCTTTGGATGTAACCTACTGCCCATCATCCAATCCAACAAGCACCTCAAATGCATACGATGTCCACACCCTAAGGCATACCAACCAACTTGGGTTAGATTGTCCGCACACACTTGACAATATCTAAAGTCCCCGTTCTTTACATCGTCCCACTGACTTTCATATAGGTATTCAGGAGGGAGGTATGCAATACCCTGCTCCTTGGAGACTCTAAGGGGATCAGAATCTAAGACTCTTGATATTGTGTGCATGTGCTCATTGTCTACTCTCAACACCGCATTTTCCCTACCCAAAGCTGCAAGTTGATTCTTCGTGTCTAATAATTCTGCAGCCATCTTGTCATGAGCATTTGCACGATCTTTTAAGCACAAGTTTTCCTCTGACAGAGTGAGGTTTCGACTTCTTTCATTCTCTAACTGAGCCTTGAGTTCTACCTCATCTGTCATTGCACCTGCTGCTGCAACCCCCGCCACATCTAAAAGTTTTATGGCATCTTGAAGCAGATAGGTTATAGTCATTGGCTCATCACCAAGAGCGCTTTCAGAATCGTCCGCGAGCTTCACTCTCTTGCTGCTACCACTGCCGCTTCCTTGTTTCCACTTTCTACTGGCATAATTTACGGGCTCCCCTCTCACAATCTCATAGTACACTTGCTTGGCAAACGTCTTGCTGAATTCGTGGTTTTTTATCATTGTTCCTTTCACTTGCACCCACCTCTCCAAAGCTTTAGCTCGGGACTTGAGGATCTTGCGGTCGTATGCCTTATACTTACCTGCTCTCCTGCTTGGCGGTCGGCGTCAACTGTTTTAGCGTCTAAATTGGCCTCGATATCCTCAAAATCGCCTCCATGTGGGCAACAACACAGGCCCATGTCACATGCAACTCCATGCACCTCGTAAATTGTGACACCTTCTTTCTTGGCCACCTACGCCATTGCCCTCAACCTTAACAACTCTTTTGCACCTTCATTCATTCTAGCATGTTCACAGGCTTTTTGTATCTCATTGTGCCCCTAAGCTCGACAATGTAGGTAGAGAGGGAATTCAAATCCATCCGGTCCAGAGTTCTCAAAGTGTCCCAAGCCGCGGAGAAGTCTCCTCCATGCGGCGGTTTCACTAGCCCTTCTCTCATGTCTTTGATGAGAAGAACTTCGATTCTTGATGAGACGGCACCGGGTCGTTGAGACATTCTTAAGTGTTTGGCACTAGGTATTTGTGAGTTCGTTTTCTTTAAGGATAGGCTTTACATTAAGCTACTTGAATAAATAAAAAACAACTCAATATGACTTATAAATTATAAAAAAAAAACAAGTGCAACAAAAATAAATACATAAGAATGCCAAAGATGTTTTATTGAATAATTGTTCAATGATTATTTTTTTTGGTTGCATACAAGAGAGGTCATAAATGGCACGCTAAGCGTGAATTGGTCCAAATTGTCAAGATCGTCGCCCCTAACCCAACTTGAGGAATCCAATCTGATTCCGTTTGGGGTCTTGTGCAA
This sequence comes from Isoetes taiwanensis, assembly GCA_021234155.1. Taxonomy (NCBI): domain Eukaryota; kingdom Viridiplantae; phylum Streptophyta; class Lycopodiopsida; order Isoetales; family Isoetaceae; genus Isoetes; species Isoetes taiwanensis. Next base: position 223,414 of record JAJEKV010000143.1, read on the forward strand.
TGTGTTGGAGAGCAATTCCAGGTGCTCCGCATGGTGTTCAGTAGCTGGTTCAGATCAAACTTGCGTGCCTTATTTCGTATTGGGGATTCGACACAGTGCTTCAAATAATCGCACATGTTTCGAAACCTCTGGCTTTGTTCATTGGTACCCATACTCTCCAAGAAAGAGTGCTTGCGTGCAAAATCAGCAAGGTAATAGATAAAGTAGGCTGCCCCTAAAGAGATCGAAGTCTACCCTTGCGTAACACCGTCTTAGTTCCATCTCTTTTTGGACCCCAATACAAATCATCATGCATGTATGGATAGGCAAGCCTTTCATTCTCAATGGCCTTTTGGCAGCAACATCCATGCCTTTGTATTGCCCACCGCTTCACTTCCAATCGGCTCGCCTATTAGGCGTTCTTCTCCCCGATCCACATATACCAATATAAACACGGGGGTCCGTGCATCCTCTCTCTTTCCCAAAGTCAAAATGAAGCAAGACATTGCCCTGTAAGTCCATGTGTAGATGGTGCTCTTTATGAAGCTTAAGCAAGCCGCTTAAAAGCGACATAGTTAGATCACCCACTCTTTGAGCAACATATAACTCCCCTTTTCTTTCCGTGCTCAAAGCTTATGGACGCCAACCTCAACAAGAGGTTTACACCCTAATCTCTTAAATGCATGCACGGCAAACTCATTATCTCCATGATGCACAAAAAGAGATGCACAAGAACCCCCATTCCAAGGGGAAATATCAACCCCTTCTTTTCCAACCCGGTTAATGCGACCAATGCGGCATGATAGAGCCACATGTCTAACCTGCATTTGTGATTCCCTCATGTTTTTCATCATGGCCTTTACTATCACATCGTGTCCGGCCGTACCTAACTTCACATCCTCATTCTGAAATTTAACACAATAGGGTTCATCTTTAAGAAAACTAGAACCCAAGATATTGCATTTGAACACCGTTCCATATGTTCCTGAACTAATTCTGGTCCTGTTCATTATTTGAGAGGAATCCACCATTGCAAACCATATAGTTTTGGCATCTGCCCTTTTTCTTGCTTCCCACTCTTTATCGGGTCTCACCAGGGGCGCTTTGTCTCTAATAGTCCCGTGCCAACACTTTCTTAACTAGGTGAGGGGGTTGATGGGTTTCTTTTCTAAGCTTTCGATTCGTCCAAGCTGTGTTCCATTCCACAACCTTATCTTTTAAAGACTCTCTCAAGCGGGGACTAGTTAGATTTGCCACTGCATGAATCATATTTCCAGTTGCACGGGATACATTGCCATCTATCCAAGCATACCTTTCAGAAGGAGTCTTTTCAGGTTCTACGTCTATCATTCGAGGCCCAAAAGCTCTCTCAGCATCTCTCATGAGATTTGAGTGGAAGTCTAGCCATCCTTCATCTGTTGTAGTAATCAACTCTAACTCAGATGGGGTGGCAGCACATATTCGCTCACAGAGCCAATTCATTAAAGCGGGTCTTAAGGAGGACCACGGCTGTTGGGGTCTTGATCTTTTTCTCTGCATCTTAGTAGAGGACTCAGCCTCTGGGTTCATGTGAGGCTCTGCTTCTACCCTAGGTCCTTCTTTAGGGCTCATGTGAGGCTCTGCTTCTACCCTAGGTCCTTCTTTAGGGCTCATGTGAGGCTCTGCTGCTTCTAGTCTAAGCCCGTCTAACTCTTGTGGATTCATAGCAGCTTTAGAAGAAACTGTGTATAGATAGCGATATGCCAACTGTAACAAAGCAGCAACAATACCTACAAATCTGGGGAAAAAAAAACCCACTTTAGTGAGTGTCAATAATGCCGAAATAGTTCATTAAGATTCTAGTAAACTACTAAGTTTCAAGCTTGAAAGTTGTAGGCACCCTATTGAGTTTAACAAGTTTTCTCATTCTCGTCAACAGGTTTACCTTATGATCTGACCCAGCTACTGACTCCATTAGGAAACTCCCTGGCGGCACTCAACTGAACATATTGCATAAGACCACCTAGCAAAGTCATAAATATTTAATGAAATATACGCCACTCCCTATATTAGTGTTGGACTTTCGTCAACAACACCGTCAGAAAATAGGGTATATCTCATTAAATATTCTTCTGACCTTCCATAAGAGTACAACACCCACCTTTTAGCACCAACACCAAAACCAACAAGCGGCGGAGAGGGCTATATCCGAAATGGGAGGTTGACCCTAGCAATCCTCGACATCGCACAATGACACCCACCCTCGGCATGGCACAATTCAATGTGGCACGCCAGGCGAGGGTCACTGCCTCAGCCAAGAATCACTCCGAACTAAAACCTAGTCTCTCTTAAAAAACTCCCTACCCTCACTACTACTGTTGTCGATGAAAGGGTAGGCAACCAAATTAAAGGGTAGGCAACCAAATTTCTCTTTTTTATTTTTTTATTTTATTTTTATTTCATTATTTTTTTTCCTTCTTTTATTATTTCTGTTCTATTGTTTTTTTTTTCATTATTTTTTTCATAAAAATCAGTCTGGATTCGACCATAGAACGAGACGCTCACCATCGTCACGCCCCTCAATGGAGGGGGGCAACAGGCGAGGGCCTCACTATGGAGGAACCCTAGACCTACAATAAAAAAAACAACAAAAAACTAACTAGGTTTGCCTAAAAACTAAGGAAAATGTAAAAAAAGGGAAAAGGGGCACAGGTTGTGAAGGAGGGCGCAGGTGGTTTACCTTTTTCTGCGCAAAAACAAAGAGAATGCGCCTCCAAATATATAAAGAAAAGTTCGCGTAAGCGAAAACTACTATTTCGCTTTACGCTGAAACCCGCAGTTTAAACTTATAAAACAAATTTTACGCGAACAAAAATAATTTCGCGTGCGAAAAATCCCCGCTTAAACTACGAAAAAGTTTCGCTGTGTTTAAACCTAAGAATTCAAACTTCTGGTCGCGGGCGGGATTCGCTGTAAGCAAAATTAAACTTTAAACTATTTAAAAAATGTTCAAGGTAGTTTAAACGATGGTTTAAACTTTACGCCCGAATTTTTTTTTCCTAGGCATGAAGTATTAAATCTGAAAAAAACATATTTTTCCCAAAAATATGTATTTTTGGACTTTATACGTCTGGAAAAATAATTTCATACGTACAGAACCTATCCCAGTCCCTGACTCCATTTATAGCGTCACATTGTCGTTTCTATTTTTTTTTTTGGAATACATCCATGATTACTCAACTTTGAGCATCAACTTGAGCATCCTGTGTGTACTGTATATGTGTCCTGTGTAGGCATAATAAAGTCAAAATATTAGCATCATCCTTAAATGTTATGCATATGCCAAGAGTTCAATCATTGCGTTTTGCTCAATTAATATAACATGGAGAGATATGACACTAGTAAAACCAATGAAATGAAATATCTAAAAAAAAACCCGGAAACAGCTAGTCCAAGCAACGACTTACTAGCAGATCAGACTACATCGGTCAATCCCTCAATAGTCTTATCATTCCATACATGGACCGAGCTAATCCAAGATGGCATACCTTCTCCATGATCTTTAAACGATACACATGTTCATGCCTTAGTTCAGCTGTGTACTTACACCCTTTAGAACTAAAAAATTTAGCATTACTAATTACATGATCATTTGCTAAACCTTTCAAGGTTAATACATCTGGTCATATCAATTTTAGTACTACAGAATTAAAGAGCAAGATGCTTTTTTTAATTAAATACAAGGCATCATACATGAGCCATGGTAAAAAGTTGGCTAGATTTAGATACCCAAGTGTTAAACTAAATACACAAGCTTTAACTTATGCATGGAATAAGCTGGCCACCCAAGTGTTAAACTAAATATACAAGCATTAACTTATGTATGGAATAAGATAACAGAATAACTTAAGTTATCTTCCTTAAAACAAAAGAGATATTGTCTAGCATAACGCCCCTTTTTTTTAAACAAATAGACCTCAGTTAGTTGCTGCCACTATAGAAGTTCCTGTAAGCCAAGATGTGCAGCCAGTTGACCTTGGCATCCCAAATCCATCCTTTCGATTCCATCATCCATGCAAAACACCTAATCCTAGGACAAGAGAACCACATTGAGAGGAGAATATCCGCACCTGCAGCCAAACAAGCAAACATTAGCACGAAGTGGTAATGATGTAGGGGCCAAAAGGTACATTGGGTATTCTCGGCTCATCGCCCTTCACTCAATATGTAGCCTCTTGCCCTTTGTTAGTGGAAGCAAATGGAGAATAGAATGCAAAATATAGAAGAATAAATTCAGTACAAATTTTTAGAATTCTAAAAAATGTCTTATGCAACCAGCATAGTTTATCGCCTCGAAAGCATCTTACTTTTGCAAATGTGGTATCACTTCAAGGTGTGCACCAATCATGCAAAATGGTGTTTCAATAAAAAATCAAAACCTTATTATAAACAAGACTAAATTGCAGTTTATAAGCATCTGCAATATTCCAATTGTTAAGAAAAGGTAGACTGAGCAGGACCAGTCACCTGAAGTTCGACTTGCTTAGAATTAGCCTTGTGCACAGACTGGCGCTTCTGCCATAAACTTGCTATTCTTGTTCTGGAAAAAGGCACATTCCTTGCAATTGTAATATATGTCATTTCATTTGGTATAATGCTTCTCTTGTCTTCCGTGATGAATATATGCATCACAAGACTGCTCTGCTTGAAAAAATGGGGCAAACAAATAAAAAATCATAAGGTAGAAGAGCCGAAATTGTTCTTAAAGAACCAAAAATCTGAAATCATCTCAAAAATCTAATTTAGAGATGGAAAAGGTATCCAGAAGCAGCAAAATCTTAGACCTACCGGTTCAAGATGAGACGACAAACTGCTGGCTGCTGACAACAAGGTCGGAATAGTTCTTGGAGGATCAAAATCCGAAATGATATTATAGATGGAGAAGACATTTCGAAATATCAAGCATTGAGACAAATTGATCAGATCAAATGGCAGACACTACCCTATTTTTTGGACGGCACACCTTCTTGGGTGCAATCATGCACCACAATCATGACCACAATCATGCAGGATACTACAATCATATAGGTTTCTGTTTTAAATGAAAAATCAAATCCATGATTAAACTACAGTATGTTCTGCCATCTTCATTCTGCCATGAAAAAATTAAAGCAAAATGATCCAGTTACCTGAAGCTTATTTGATCAAGTTATTCTTGCTCATAAATAGAGTTTACAAGGAGGCTGAGCGTTCTCTCTGCTGTAATGCATCCCTGGTTCCTTCATAGTCATCCCAGCTTATATGCTTGCAGAAATAGATGAACTTTGCAGTATCCAACATGTTTAGGATATCAAATAAGCTGATTTTCGGATCTTCAGAGCAAACCCATTATAAAATATTTGCCATTCTTCCTTTGGAGCATGCTAACAGTCAAGGAAGCTGCTAGTTCCTTTTGTAAGCCACGAAAATGGCCATCTATTTATGTGGCCTTTGTTTGCTCAGAAAGAACACATAATGCTGGACGTACATAGAGACTATTCTAAGAGTCCAACAGCCACGAAAATAGCCTTCTTTTGGTGGCCATTTTGCTCCAAGCAAGGCACACACTGTCGCTGGAAGTGCCGCCATGTCATGCAAGAGATATGCATGATTTTTGTGTGCAAAAGCCCTAATCTTCTTTGGTGATAAACCTTAAAGAAACCCAGCATGCGATTTACCACTTTTTGGATTCCAAAAGTTAATACAATTCATTCTATTAGGACCTTAATAAATTCAAGGCCAAAAATTGTTGCCAACATATTGTTCTAGAATAATTATATCCGTATCCCATGCCTAAGAGCACATTCTAGAAAAAGATGTAATTATCAATAATAATAATAATAATAATAATAAAAAAAAAATCATGCCGGTGACTAGAAAATACGTAAAATATATTTTTTTCAAAAAAATACGTATTTTTTAACTTTATACGTCAGGAATTTAGATTTCGTACGTACAGAACCTATCCCTGAGGAAGTGCAAACATCTTCGCTATTCACATTAGAGTTAGAATTTTAGCGTCAAACTGGTGATCAAAGTTCAGATATCTCAATGTTTGCCACTAGACCATGAATCCGCTAGGTGTTGCAGCGACAGCGCAGGAGCATCCCTCTTTTTTTTTGGTACTTTTTCTATTAACTAGTAAATTTCAAGTACATCAAAAAACATATGTTGCTTTCCAAGTAGCTACAATAAGAAAATATAGTCATAATATTTGTGAGCACACTATGAAGCACACAAAATACATAAGACAACATTTGTTTAGAAATGCCTTCAGGTAAGAGGTCACAGAAATAGGTATTTCACTATATCTGCCAGAAAGAGAATTTGAGTTTGGTCTTTAAGAAAGGTCTTCATGTCTTCTAGTCGATTCCATATTCAGTAACAGATCTTGAGGTTAAAATTTGCACCATGATCCTCTTTAAAACATGAGCCAGCCGCACATGTTCAAAACACTTGCTAAACCAAAATAACAAAACATGATAACAATTTAAGTCATGCGCAGGAGAGGTCTGGAAAGGCAATATAGTATGGACAAAATTGAGGCAAGGAGGATCATGATTCATGGGTTACTAGAAGATAAGTTGAAGCTGAAACAGAAGTAGAAGCGAAATGTAGGATACTAATATGGAAAACAAAGTTTGTTAAATGTCATCGATTCGCGTAGCGGATCGACATTCTTGCACAAGACGAGCATGCATGCATCGCATGCATTGCATGCGTCGCATGCATGCATCACATGCATTTTTAGGCCGTTCATCAGGTTGGGGGATCGCTATTTATTGCAGAGTTCTTCATCGATGTTTCATCGGTGCTTTCATCTCTCAGCAGTATCCATGGCTTCTATTCTTTGATCTCATGCGGAGGAGGGGCTTCTTCTTGCATGAGCTACTCTTCCTTGACCATTCATATCCTTTCTAACCTCTTCTATCTTTGCCCTTTTGACCGGCATAGGACAATCTTCAACTTTTCTCCTCGGATCTAGTATTTGAAGTTCTCTGGTATCGAGATGTTGTTGGTTTCATGCGAGTCGCAGTGCAAGAATGTCATCGATCGCGGATCGACATTCTTGCACAAGACGACATGCATGCATTGCATGTGTCGCATGCATGCATTGCATGCATTTTTAGGCCGTTCATCAGGTTTGGGGATCGCTATTTATTGCAGAGTTCTTCATCGACGTTTCATCGGCGCTTTCTCATCTCTCACCAGTATCGATGGCTCCCACCCTGTTATCTTCCTTATCTATATTATAATGTTTTGATGTGTTCAATCACGCCCTAGATCCGGCGGCCGACATTGATTCTTTAAACGAACGGTGATTGATTAGGGTTAGAGTTCATCAAACAGCAAGACCGGCATAGAGCTCCTAACTTGCATCCAGATCGAGATCTGCAATAGTCAATCGAAAAGGGCATTTTGCATAGACTTTACAAAATTCTTGCGTAGTCGCGAGATCGGGCCGAAGTTAAGGAGCTCTCCCTTTGGGCCGTCACATTATTTTCAGAAGGCAGCCATGACGAATTTTTGGATGTTCAGAGTTTACCTCATGGCTGTGATGCCCTTTCCTTGCATCGACAGAGTTGGATTTGGTTAAAAGTTCGGGCTTTATCTGAAGAATTTAGTTGTGATGCCTGATTCTTTCATCAACAAGGTCGGATTTGATTTTAATGCCAGGTTTTATCTGAAGGATTCGAGTTTTGTGTAGAGGGATTTTGTGCAGAGGGTTTTTGTGCAGAAGGTTGTTGTGCAGTTTACTCTGTTGGTTGTAGACTGGTTATGGCTTGCAAACCCTATAAGAGCTTTGCTGCCCAACATGGCTCTTTTGGTAGAAACGGCTGCTGGCAACAGAGACAGAGCTGGCACCTGGGCATCAGCAAGGTCGGACTTCACACCCTAATTGTTGTGTCTAACTCAAAACCTTTCCTGTAAGCACCAATGGCAGCATATAAATTGTGCCAGAGAGGAGGGCATGCAAACTGCAAAAGACACCACCGAATATACAAGAACAAGGGGTTGATATCTTGGGGTGGAGAACAAGGCGAAGAGTCATCTTGAATGTTGCTGGCTTCAAGATGGCAAGCTTACCACAAATGTGAACAATGAGCTGTATTCAGAGAGTGCAGAAAGAGGCAAGGCAGTTGACAATAGATCTGAGATAGAAAAAAAATCACCATTGGCTTCCTGAAGTGCAAATTAAAGAAGCAAGCAACCGATATTGCATATTTTGATAATATACCTAATCATATGATGGACCATCATGGAGAAGGGACCTCCTGGAAAAACTCTGAGGAGCTCCAGTTGTCGAGGTGGTCTTCTAATGAGGAGGACCAGCGTTCAGGACAATATTTGAGCTTTGCCTGTCAGTAAATGTTGAATTTGGAGAGAGTGAGGGCTTATAGGATGTGGATTCTCAGCTTCTTCAGTGTTGGAATAGACATCTGGACTGTTGGATGCACGTTTGAAGAACTCATCCAAGGGGAAGCATTATTTTTGGGCATCTCTGATATTGACCAGCTCAGTAGGATTATTCGGATGTTGGATACTCCAAATGAAGTAAGCTGGCCCGGTGTTCTAGTGTTCTAATGAGAATAAAGCCTTCAGTTCTCGGAGATGTAATTATGAGGAATACAAGGATTAAGCTACAGAATCCACGCTTATGGAACTGTTGCTACTGCCCAAGATCTCACCCGTGAAGAAGTTTGTGTCGCCCTTTTTATGCCTTAAATCCACATATGCAGGTGTCTGGTGTATTAAAAACTTCATTACATTGGCTAAACAACTGTTAAGAGTGTAGCATTATTTGGTCTTTTCTTAGGAGCTGGAAGCTTGATTCATTGTGGAAGGACGTGGTAGCTCTCAGAGATGTTTTTACGGTATGTATCATGCTATTAACATCCCTTCTGCCAGATCAAAATATTATCGCATATCCTCAGTTTCAGATTTTTGATATGCAGCCACGGCTATATGCAATAGCTATTGCATGATCACTTAATGCCTTTTAATTAAGGATGTTATGCATTCATATTGTTGTTCCAAGATTTTTTGTAACATTGCCAATACCGAATGTCATTTTTCTCAGTACCTGGAGCACAAATAAATCAAATAAAACATGGCTTCAAGTGTGCGAATGCTAATGTGGATTTTTGAATAATGTATAATGTTTTTTGAAGAATGTGTAATGTCACAATTTTGTCAATAACATTTCTGGTGATTTTTAATCACGTTCTCTCTGGTCCCTAGATATGGTCCCTGAAGCACAAATAAATCATGATTTCAAGTGTACCAATGCCAAAATGGATTTTTGAAGAATTTATAATGTCACAATCTGGTGATTATTATTTCGAATGCTTCACATTATGTATGTACACATTAGATACCTTGCTATTTTGAGTGCAATAGTTGTTTTAAGTGTCTCCTTATGTCTATGTGGTTCTTTTGTGTATTGTTTAAGTTGATCATGGTATATATCAAACAGATACGTGGCCACAAACCATTGAATCGATAGAAATAGACATTGAGTACATGAAAGTGAAATGGCTACAAATGCAATGCAAAATTTGAACATAGAGTGGAGAGAGCATCAAAGATTTGACGTAAATATTTGCAACAAGAAAAAATCCGAAGCAAAGATTTATGCAATTATCTGAAGCAAGCGCGTTATATGGTTGAGCGAAATAAGAGCAGATATCTGAATAGAAATGATCGGCAAAAATAGAAGTCCAGGTGCGATTGAACTTCTAAAAGAAAAAAAAAAAAAAAAAAAAAAATGCAAAAACTATTTTAAATCACCCCAATATTTAGAGCCTTCTCCAATCCTTAAAAAAAAAAAAAAAAACCTAAAAAAGATCCTTTAAGAACCTTAATTGCACAAGAAGGTGGCATATGGAACGCATGCAAAATTAAACCCACAAAGGGGTATTTAAAGGGATGTGGTTGTACCATTGTCTATGCAAAGCTCAATGAACTATTTCCAAAGTTGCAAGTTCAATTCATAGAACAACAAAATATTCACTTTCTCATAGAGAGTGATTTCTAGGCGCATAAGATATTAGATAAAAGATATTAAAGAGTGGGAGTTGCATATAACACTACTTTGAAGACAAAGATGCCACCATGCATCAACAACTTCTTCCCAGCAACGCTCGTTGCTGGGCACCATTACTAGTATTCTTATAGGGCCTCTGGACACTATTACTAGTATTCTTATAGGGCCTTGTCTGGATGGACGATCGTTTGGGGACTGGGGTTGTGGGCCATTGATTTGGCCACGTGGCGAGATGGGCAGCTGGGATTGCTTCGAGGATGGGCTGAGGACATCGTTTGCGTGTGTTCTTTGGTTGATCGGTTGTCTGTGGTATTTTGGTGGGATTGCTAGTGGAGCAGGAGTGTGTCCGTGGAATTTGTAGATTCAGGCGATTTTTTGTTTGTAAGCTTGTGGCTTTGGCATGCCTTCTGTTTTATGCCTTGATATGGCCACGGCAGAAACAGAGATTACACGAGGCCGCTGTTAGTGCAGTAATAAGGTCGTTTCTAGTCTCGTTTATAAGGGGCGTTTCCTCTACACTATTTCTGTCCGATCTTTCTCATAGTGCCGCTACCCCTTTCTTCTTTTTTGGATCCGTTTCTATTTCTCAAACATGGCCCTATGCAGAGGATCTGCCCTTCTCAGACATTGTGCGTTTCTGGGCTCTGCTAGTGCAAATAAATCTGCCACTGATAAGTTTATAATGCAGAAGCAGTGGCAATTTCAAAGCTGGAATGCAGATTATCACAGTCTCTGTCAAAGTTCTGCCCCAATTTCTATGGCCAGAGCAGAGTTCTCTATATTTCACAAGGAAAAGCGATCTCTAAACAGTGCCACTTCAAGCCAGGGTATTTTTTTTAATTTCTTAATCTCATTAAATTGTAGTTTTGTGCTGCAAATTCCTTACTTAATGAGGTGAACGGTGGTCGGGTGTGGAAGAGTTAGAAGAGGTAAGGCGTGCAAGCGGCCGGCGTCCATCGCACTCAGGATCTAGGTGATCCGACATCCCTGCGGGCAGAGGAAGCACTTGCACTGTTCTGGTTGGATTGCAGAAGAAGCAGGTATGTTCTGGAAGTTGGGTTCTGTAGTCGACTACTAGTTCTTTTAGAGGAATGTGATGCTCTGGTTTTGCTGAAGAATTTTATGAAACCCTGGTAATTCTGTTCGGTTGCGCCGTTGAAGTTGGAGGAGTTGCATTTTGGTCCAGAATTGGTCAGCTATAGTTGCATGGTTGGGGTTTTGATACCTCCCTGGTGCTATTTTTTAAGAGGCAATTTGGAGGAGGGCAATTTGTGTTTGTGGCTTATGGCAGGTTAGATATTTGAGTTGATGACGATAAGCAGTAATTAAAAACAAGAGTGGAGAATGAATTAGGCTGATTTCTTGCATTGAGAATGATAAAGGCATGTGAACATTTGTAGAGCTTTGTGTTATTTGCATGATGTTCAGACTAGTCAATGGTTGACAGCAGTGAGATGTTTTAAAAGGCAGACAGAACTGATAAGAATAGGGAAGCTATAATATTAGTGTTTGTGGAGATTGTAGAACAAAATGGGCTGATTTTTGGATCTATGTTTGCATAATGTCTACACATAGACCAATTAGGGATTTGTTGGAGATGGACCATATGAATGATGTAAAATGGTAGAGTTTACCTTGAAGTTTGTGTATAGCCATTTAATAGAACCATTTCAAAGTTTAGAGCATGTGAAATGAAAAGCTTTGTGTTATCCATACAATGGTTTGAGTGGTCAATAGTTAGCGTGATTAAAGTGTTTGTAGTCAGGCAAGCTATAATAATATGATTTGAAGCTCTATTGTTTTGTCTACATGGGAGTTGCAAAAGGTGAAGCTGCATTTGTGTTTGTGGGTTATGACAGATTAGACATTTCAAGCGATGATGGTATAATACTAGGATTTATGGAGATTGGAGAATAAAACGGGCTAATTTTGGATTTGTTGTTTGTTATAGTTTGTTTTCCATTGGTTTGTTGGCGTTCACATCTATGCCTTAGATTGCAAGGCTTATGGAATGAGCCCTGTGTAGAGGCATCAAATAGAACCATGCATGAGGCTGCAGGGATGAGAGGTGTGCTAGTTTATTGCTTGTTGATTTGCTGGCAAGGCTGTGGTGATTGCGTCTAGATTGTTTGTTCTAGCTTGATTCTCATTGGTTTGTTGGCATTAACATCATTGAAGTGTTTTAATTGCCATATAGCAGCAGAGCAAATGTATATGGACAATGACGGTGCCCTAGACCTCTGTTTGCACCATTAAACTCATTATCGTACTTATTTGATGGCATTTGTGATTGTTTTGAAGCTGTTCTGGCATTTTGTTTGCAGGTTTGTTTTCTGCCCCAGTTCTGGATTCACCTACTTCAAAGCTACAAACAACCCAAATAGTCATGAATCTTCTCTTCCTGATCAATTTGGACGTTTTCTAGACCACATACAACCCAAATAGTCATGAATCTTCTCTTCCTGATCAATTTGGACACCAATGATCCGTTAAAGTATGTTTTCTTTGTCATGTTGCATGGAAAAAAATTTCATTATGGTGTATGATTGAGATAAAGAAGTTGTAGTGGAATCGCTCTTACCATCAAACAACGGATCCATAGGTCTTGGAGAACTTGCCAGATCTTGTTAGTTTCAGTTAAGCAAAATGACAAAAAATATTGCCTTTCTTTTTTTAGTTTTGAGGGCATATCCTGTGTACTAAACTTTTTGGACTATCTATCTTGTGTGGCTCATGTACTATGATTTATTTCACTCATTTGTACTATGAATTTGAAAAACATGTACCTAGCATTTTTATAGGCTGTTCTCTAAGCTTTCCAATGCATGCTCATGTTTAAGAAATGGAGCTTCCTTGTTGAAGTTACGATCATGTTACTACTCTGCAGTAAATTTAGAACAACAAATGGATTTTGTCATATTTGACATATTTAGACTAGGAATTTGAAAAACATGTACCTAGCATCTTTTATAGACTGTTCTCTAAGCTTTCCAATGCATATTCATGTTTAAGAAATGGAGCTCCCTTGTTGAAGTTACGGTCTTGTTACTACTCTGCTGTAAATTTAGAGCAGCAAATGGATTTTGTCGTATTTGACATATTTAGACTAGGAATTTGAAGAACATCTATCTAGCATCTTTTATAGACTGTTCTCTAAGCTTTCCAATGCATGCTCATGTTTAAGAAATGGAGCTTCCTTGTTAAAGTTACGGTTCTGTTACTACTCTGCTGTAAAAATCTTGGCTGCTTTGGATGCAACCACTAAACAAGCAAGCGAGACATTTTGCTTCCCCAATCAAATTTAGTAACATAAAAAAACCCGAACAACTAAATAAAATTAAAGCAAATGATGTATGAACAATGTACACACTTACATCGTCATTTTTAAGTATTGTTGTTATGCTATGCTACTAAACATTATAACATTATTACCGAAAGAAACGTTTCTTTCATTTTCCTCGCCTTAACACTTGCTACATCCTAGTTTGTCCCTCACCCCTGTCGGGCCAAACTTACACTATAAATAAAGTAATTTCAAATCTTGCCACCCATCAACACTATGCAAACTTACTCCGTGTTCCATCAAATGCACCTTTTAAAAATTGATAACCCACCATGAGACGCACATAGGAGCTATATCTTGAACCCATTTTTCCTCACATTGACCACATAACACCAATAATAATGCTTGATTCTACTTACTCCCACAAGTTCATTCCTTCCAATTCCCAAACTCAATGCATGCATCGCCACCACATGCACCCTTTGGGTCAACGTCAATGTACACACACTAAAGCACACCATGGATAATTCTTTTTGCAAAAGGACCAAGCTACGCGTGTCTCAAACTTATGTATGCATTTTAATAAACAAATGCTTTTTCTAATTCCACATTAAGTTCTAGAATATAGAATTGCCACATTTAACCCCAACTTACATGGTAGGTGGTTTCCCATTGTGGGGCTTATAAATAATAGAAATCCACTAACCTTGCCACTGATCCATCGCCGCCTTATACATTGTAGGAATTGCGTAATTTAAAAAAAAAAAAAGGGGAAGAAACCTTGCCACCCACCTTCCCCCCTTTGCGTCTGCCCCAACGGTGCGTAACTTGTTTATATATATTCATATTTGTTATAATTGTCACGTGGCACGCGTGACCAGCCCCTCGCTTTTTGAGGTTTTTTCCCTATTAGTTTTTCTGTTGGTGATGTGCAGGTCCAGGGGTGATGCGCGACTTCGGTATTCTCTGTGGAGCGTGGGTTTTTTTGTGGGAACGTTTAGCAGCCCTGCGTTGTCCAAGCCCCTTGCCGAGATTTTATCGCTAGGGTTTTTCCTCGAAAACCCGAAAGGGCGGGGTTTTTTAATCCCGGCGATAAGCTCTCGGCAGGTACACTAGCCAACATCTGTAGCACACAATTTTATTTGGGATCCAGGTGTTATAACTGGATATTCCCTATGTTTTCATTTTTTGGGTAGCCTGCGATGTCATCCTACACCATTATAGAAAAAACTGCTAAAATGAATGAAAAGCCTATCTATGGGATGTTGTTGGTTTCATGCAAGTCGCAGTGCAAGAATGGTTCAGTTGTGCCAAACTTGTAAGAATTTCCTTCCCAACCATTTTCCATGAATAGGTCAAACATATCATCTTTTCCCATAATAGCTAACAAGGAACCAACTAAATCTGCCAATAATCTGTGGTTATAATCTGCCTATACCTCTGAAGTTGTCTCTCTGTCATAGTATAATGATTGGAGAAGAGAAACCAGAACATACAGTGCACCTGAACAACTTCTCTACAAAAAGGCTTTGCCCACAAGTTCTCCTTATCCTTTCTAAATTTCTGAGGATCCATCTAGTATACAAAAAACTCCAACTGTCATTCATGAGTTAGCTTTCTGAGTATATGGTGAGACCTTATTTAGATCAGTGGAAGTATCCAGCTTAAGTCTTTCCTCCCTTTTGCAGAATTTAACATAGCCTAGGATCTTCAAAAAATGGTAAACTAGAATCAACTACATTTAGATTTGAAACAAATAAAATAAACAAACCCTTGAAGCCTCCAATGGTATTCCATTTTCTGTCATATTCACTAGCTAACCTCTTCTCGTGAGCAGTAACAGTTCTTCTAGATCGAATTGAAAAAGGCATTTTAAGCCAGAACATTTTAAAGATTTCATGATTATAAAGCACACTGTTTCTAGACTTCCAAAGGTTCCATAAGGCTAAATAAATGAGGATGTTAGAGAAAGGATCATCATTTTGAATAAGGGAAATCACATCTCTATTAATATTTAAACCAAATCTACTCGAGCACTAGGACCAAAAATCATCAAACTTACTGCAAAAAAAAAAAAAAAAAAAAAGATCCAAAGTTTCAACATTATGACAATTTAAGGGGCAATTGGGTAATATGTTCACATTTCTTTTGGCAATAGATTTCAAACTATTAATACTAACTTGAACAATTAACTAGATAAAAAAACTAGCTTTGGAAACACACAAGAATGTAATCCACTACGAAGGAAGGAAGGAAGGAAGGAAGGAAGGAAGGAAGGAAGGAAGGAAGGAAGGAAGGAAGGAAGGAAGGAAGGAAGGAAGGTACTTTTATCGCCCACGGAGACTAATCGGCCTATGGGACCTAATATGAACGCAGCTAGCCGGATTACACGTTCCGATTAAAACCCTACTCAAGGGTTTTCGAGGGAAAATCGCGGGCAAGAATCACCAATACAAACCGTGGCTAATCATATAAAATGCGTAAACATCCCAATATACATGCACCGCCTGCAGAGTGCCTAGTCGTTGACAGCCAGGTAGCAAATGTATTCCTCAAGCAGTTCAAAGATGACTCCTCGATAAGGACTCGGCACGACGCACGGTGTCATCGTAAGGCACGTCCGCCGCATTTGGGGAGCGTGATCTGGCCCGGACTGACTCAACACCTGGGTAACTCGGAAAGTGTGAGACTCCATCCTCAATGGCACCCGCTTTGATGACCGACAGAGTTCGGCTCCGGCGGGCTCCCCAATCCACCGCCTCGCCTCGACGCGAAGATGGTGGGCACTGCGTAGCGTAATGGAGGCAAATTTGAGTCCGCTTTTCGCGGGCACTGGAATGTGTAGATTGGCCCCGCTAACACGGGTTGATGTTCTTTGTAATGGCCATTTTGACTCGCCGAGCAATGTCCCGTGAGCTTGCCAAGGAAACAAGCATCTAGGTATTCCCCGCAGTCGCCACGACGTGGGTCACGCGCCTGCAGACTGCGGTTCTCAAGACGCTCCACTCCGCAACCACCTGAATTTACCCCTCCAACAAAGTTCCTAAGCCGCTAAGGACTCATGGCCACGTTGTAAGCCAGCGGAGCCGAGCATCACCCATAGTAACCACTCTTCAAAAATAGACGATGTATCTATCAAGGGGCTGTCAAGCTGCAAGAATCCAGTTTCTACGCGAGAATCCGCCGATAGGGGACCGGTTTCACCTCCCCCAAGTGCCCAGAAGCCAAAAATGCCTTCTCGTGACCGCCTTCCAAAGTCATTCCAGTCGCTAAAGAGACGCATCGGCCCCAAACCTCATCCCGGCATTTTATGACAAAAGCCCCCATCGCCCGAACAGATGTGGGATCATGGCCCCAATCATATAGCGCTCTGCCTCGTGATCGTTGTTCTGCATGGCATAAAGCGCTCGCTGTCACCAAGTAAGCGGATAGACGCCCCAGCCAGAGCAGGAGGGGAACTCTACCCCTAGGTACTTGTAGGTGGGCGTTGACGCCCACGTGCTGTCCCCATATGTGAGTGAGGCATAAAGTGACGGAAGAGGATATGAGAACCACTCCCTCGTCTTGGCCGATTGACACGCATGTTCAGAATCGACAAAATGTGTCTAGGGCATCCAGGTGAGATCGCATAGCTTCGGTGTATTGTGCCAACATCAACCGCGATAGATGAGCTGGCAGATGACCTCGTGCAAAGCCGTGATGCTGATCCCCCATGCTCGCGAGAGGGCCGGCTCTAACCGACAATGTAGAGTGCCGTTGGCGGTGAGGGGCAACTTCGCCGGACTTCGATAATACCGTGAATGCTTGGCCCGGCTTCACGTGATCCCGCCAAAATAACCTTCATAAGTTAACTCAGATATGGCATTCTCCGCGACAGCAGCGTGGAGCCCCAGCTGACGAGTCTAGCCCACGCCTTTTCCTCTATCGACAAAGCCTTTGGCGGTCCACAGCAAAGAATACAAGTCCAGCCGATGATTCCGTTCAATCAGTTCGCGAGCCGCAAAGATATGGTCAATCGTTGAGTGGCGGGTCGAAAAGCCCGCCTCGTGGAGGGCTCGCGACATTCACGCTTCCGCCGGTCAATCACAATTGAGAAACGCCAGCCAACAAATGGCAAATAATCAACTGACCATGATCGTCTTCGCAGAATTACCTGGATGTTGTGGGTCGCCCGCCTTTGTGAATGGGAACAGAAACAACCCCTCGCCAGGGTCCATTACCTGGAAACCTCCCCGCGAATGCCTGCTGAACAGGTAGTGAGGATCGCAATGCTGCTGCCCTGCTCCAATTTGAGTAACTCGCCCGCGATACCATCGGTGTCACCGCCTTCCCATTAGCCAGCCGCTGCAGGCCCTCAACATCCTCGTCCATTAATTTGGTGAACCAATGTAGCCATCCTGCGGGGTATATGCACGCTGCTCGCTGGGCCATAGAGCCGCTGCAGTACCGCTCCTAATCGCCTCCGTGATAGTCCTCAGAGGCTGGCTGGCCTTCAAGCACTCGCTTCAAAAGGTTCGAGGATGAGTGTCCAAAGAGGCCGTAATAACATAACCCCCTCGATGTTATAGCAAGGTACTTTGTGTCCTTCGATGGGCGCCAGATCGTGGTGGCCTCAAGCGGTACCGATCCATCGTGACGGAGTTGCCGCTATGCTTTTACACCGTGATCAAACCATCGGGTTGAATGTTGCTGACTTCGAGCGTAAGCAATGCTTAAAGCACCTGTCCCATGCATCCCGCATTAGCCGGTCGTACTCGGTATGTCCGCTGCTCTAGTGTGAGGTCCGGGCAGTAATTATCGAGGGCGCCCATGAGCATCTTCAAGCAGAAATCCTCTCACTTCTGCTCATAATCGAAGTCTCAACCGAGGGATGGCTAGGTCGGTATATAGTGGGGTTCTCAGCGCTCGCCAAACCAGTCCAAAATAAAGTGGGAGATCCAGTCGACTTCCCTATCCCACCGCCCTGCGCTCACCGAAAACGATCGATGAGATGCATATCTCAGGATTACCGCGGATTTTCTCGCGGTATTTTCGCTAAAACCATAATTTGAGCTCCACTCAGAATTTTAGGACCACTATTTGTTAAAATGTAAGAAAACATTAACATAAAATTGCGTCATCACAATTACAATCAATTTAGAATTCAAAAAGTACAGCTTCATATAGAAATGTTTCTTATTGAAAATCACAACACAATCCAAAATCACACATAGATTGGACTTCACAAAATCCAAAATCACAGCTTTCATTGCGCTTCATTGCACCGCCAAAGTCCAAAAATCATACTATGTAAAAGTTTATCCCCCTCGATTCTTCTTCACGCAAAGACGAGAACAACAAGAACTGTAATGTATCAAATGTCAGTTGAGAAGAGTCACCCATGCTTGCTATTCGACACACAAACTATTATTAAAATAATCCTTCCACCATAGACATTGATTAACTCAATTTATGAACTCCTGCTCTTTGCAAGATAAATGTAACTCGCGAATAAAAAACGTAGCGATGTAAGCATACGTAATAGAAGGAAATAAATAAAAACCAAAAGTTTTTCCTCACCGTAGCACGTTGATATTTTGTCAGCTACACAACCAATTCTAACTTAATACCTTAATCGCTTCGAGATCCGCACAAACACGGAGTATAAGCACATGCAAACAAAAACTCACTAAAAACTGAACCACGCAGTAAACATGATTTGCTCAAACAATTACCAAGAAGTCGCTTAGAAGTACCAAGAATTACCAAGCAAACCATCAAAGAATTATAAAGAAGTCGCCAGAGGTCGCCAGAGGTAGCAAGAACTCTCTACGAGGTAGCAAGAAGTCGCCAGATTGTAACAAGAAGTTTAAGATACCAAAGAACTCTAATCCAAAACCTTCAAGAAACTTGAAGAACCTCTGATTTTTTAACAAAAATCCTACCTAAAATCCAAGCAGCCGATTCACCGTATGTTAATTTTATAGCAACAAAGATCGCTTCTGCTCTTAATGAGAGTCCGCCAAAAAATTTTTACTTCATCGTAATCCCCCTTACGCATTTCATTTAAGTGGAATCTATTTCCTCGGTTTTGCCACCTCAAATATTCCTCTATTGAAGTTACCAGCTCAAGCGGGAGACTCAGCGTCTTCACGCCAGGCTTCGAATTTCCTGGAAAACCCTCGACCATAGGATTCCTATTACGTTATACTTTATTAACTAAGGTTTTAGCTTGATTGGTAGATAGAGACCATTTTGTCATAGCTTTAGAAGGACCATCTTTATGATCCAACGGCTTATAAATAGAATTGACTTTATACTCTTTTTTTTCCCAATAAACCATCAAAATCAGAGGTATTTAGCACAGAATTATTGGTAATGGTATGCTTGATATGGAGATAAATATTCTTATCAGAAAACACCCCTTTGAGTTTAGCCATAATATTAGTCCATGATACAAGTTTATTTAGAGAAAAAAGATCTAACTAGAGAAGAAGGATTACGTTTGCAAATGCTTTTTCCAATTTTTGGTTGGAAAAAAACGATTTTAATAAAAAATACAATTTTTATGAGAGGCTTTTTGTACCAAACCGTTGTATGTAATATCTAAGTCACTAAAAATAGATAAAGAATAGAAGTGCTAGAGAGAGAATGTCAATTGTTTCTGTGCTCATAACTTGAGCTAGATAGGTCAGATTCATCTTAAGCCCGTTGGAAAGCTTATGCAGAGAGCTTTCCATTGGCATATGATTTGACTTAGATCTATCAAGGTAGGTTTTTGTACTTTTCAATCTGGACACCTTTTTGCAAAGTTCATGCCATGTAGATATGATGGTAATATGGTTTTTATCATAAGTTTTGATTATGGACTCCATTTTGATTGTTTTTTATTCTTTTAGAAAGCTCTCTCCAAGATCTTTTTGGTGATGTATGATATGCTCATATTTGGTTAAGTTTTCTGGGTTAAAAAAACAAATTTTCGGCGGGATTTGGTAGGGTTTCACATCCCACTAGTCGATTAAAACATGTTTGCACAACAACAAATCATACTGCGGCCTACCGGACATTCTCGCTATAAATAATATTTGTCCTCGCGATCATTATAGTGCGCAGTTTTTATGGTTATTGAAGAGATATGTTATCATGGCCGCGTTTTTATCCCAAAAAAAAAAATAAAAAAAATAAAAAATCGTTTTGGTGTATTATGGGATTTGTGGTATATTTGGTGGTTTATATGTAGTTGGTGATAAAGAAGCACTCTTGCATGGCCATGAAGTTGGTTATAAGCGAGGTACAGGTACATATAGGACTAAGATGAGCTCACCAAAGAGCTTTCACACTACTTTCGAGCGGTGCTAATATTAGCCGCACTAATAGGAGGAGCTCTCGCCAATGTCGCATTGCAAGTCCACATTGGCCTCATCGCATCTCTACGGATGATAATCGTATTCTACTCTATTCTATTGTAATGCAGTAAGCTTTTATGGAGTTATTGAAGAGATATGTTATCATGGCCACATTTTTATCTTAAAAAATTGAACTTTTTTGTTTGTGTTATGGGATTTGTGGATATATTTGATGGTTTATATGTAGCTGGTTTCTTGCATGGCCATGAAGCCGGTTATAAGACGCATATTATAGGATCAAGATGAGCCTGCACCAAAGAGCTACACTACTTGAGCGTGGTGCTAATAGCGACCAGGGTAGCCCTAAGAACGAAGTCCGCCAAAAGGCTACTTTTAAGGGTATCGAAATTTTGATGCTATGGTTTAGTAGGGCCCGCTTTATAGATGAAAAAATAAAAATTAGCCAACTTTCTACAAACAAATCTCATCTAATTTTGAAAAATCTTCGCCACATCCACTAAGCCGCCATAACTATGATCTGCCTTATCCTCTACCCTCCTTCTCAAGATTTCTTAAGGAACCGCTAATATTCTATAGGCTTCTTCATAACCTAATCTATCTCTCCTCCACATTCATCCTGCACATATGATAATTTTAAGAGTTATTTTGTAATTTATCGTGGTTTCAAATACTTCCGAGGATGCACTAGAGAGCATTTTTTACAGACTCCCTTTAATAGATTTGTTTCTTATCTACAAGGATAAGCCATGTTCTCATTTGCAAAGGTTATGTTGTATTGCATCATGCAATTATAGTTATAATGTATTTGTGTCTTGATTAAATATGGATGCCGATGGATAAAATTTCACCACAGAAACTGCATTTGAAAAATAAAGACACTTAAATCTTGGCAAAATAATATTGGCCATGATTCGGCCAGATTTCTATAAAAATATTCATGTCTAGAAAAACATTCAAAGATAACTAATCTTGTAACTCTATTATTCACCACCTTCTAAATTAATATGCTAGACAAATTCTACCCTTTAAGGGCAACTCCTCGATAGCGACTAATAGGAGCTCTACTAATGCTACTACACAAGTTCATTGGTTTCATGACTTACTCGATTATGGATCGCCGATCAGCTCGGTCCTCTACATCATACATGTACATATTTCTTTCCCATGATATATATTTGTATTTAGATTAGTATCGCTTTGGATAAAGAAACTATTCTCGGTTTCACGTTTTTCCCAAACAACCTTCAGAGGTATAACCCTGACAATAATACGCTTGTTGCACCTCCTCGCTTAGGTCCCATAGGCCAATTGGTCTTTGTGGACAATAAAAGTCTATTCTTATTCTATATGTTATTCATAAACTTGCCAATTGTTTGAATTACTATGTCTTTTCTTAACTAGGGGAAACAACATCTCCCATAACACACAAAACAAAAAGCAAAAAGAAAAGAAGAAAAGAAGAAAAAAAAAATATCTTCGATTCCTAGATTTTTATTACTTTATATATTTCATGTCTGGATAAACTCAGAATAAAAATAATTACCCCTTGAAAGTTCCGCCACCTCAAATTTACGACGCCATTGCATCCATATTAGTTGCCATTGAATAAAATTTTGTGGAGGCTTTGTACAGATGGTAGTTGCCATTATTATACTTTTTCTTTACTTTGTAGGTAGTGCTATGGCAACAACAAAGACCCCGCTTTTAGCTTAAGACATTAGTGGATTGTATTTGGCCATAGTTTATCTCTTCGGTGCCGTGATAAGCTACACCAACATAGCATTGTTGAATTGATGCCTCACTCTTGTGTTAGTATAAACCTTTGTAGTCGCCAGAAAGCTCGCTGATGCAATAACAGAAAGGCTTCTTCAAGACCTTTTTTTTTTTTTAAGAACGATAAACTTTATTGAAACACTGCCAAAAGCCGATACAACCGCAGAGGGCGGAATAAAATCTCAGGATAGTCATGATCTAATCGAAAGAACCACTCAGCCTATGCATAAGACAACACAAATAGTATCCCAAATATCACCCGCCGGATGAGCCAAACAATTAGCCATTTCAGCTTTGCACCGAGAAACTACCTGCAGTATAAATATCCCCAAAGACATCTTCCATATCACACCAAACCGTCTCGGCCAAATGAAATGCTTCGGTCTCCATTCTGTTCCGGTTCTATACAGCCGCTACCTGCCTACCTGCCATGAAAAATGTGCTATCGTGCCTATTCACATGCTACGGATGAAGTTCTACCTCGTACGTGGCAGAGTGCCTTGTTTCACCTCGGCGAATCAAACTCGGTGGACAAGCATATTCACCCGAGGGCATATGTGAAGAATCTGCCACTAAAAGCACACCTTAGGATGGAGTAGTTTATCCCAAGCCCAAGTCCACGTACGTCTCCAACTAGGAGGTGAAAGCTGAAGGGACCACTTAGTGGAGGCTTTCAAGGCTGATAAAAGATGCTAGGAAAGTTAACTTTTTGTATACGTAAACCAATGTCAAGGTATTGAGGCAAAGAGGCGAGAATTTCTAGCATGCTCCTAAACTTCATGGATTAATACATGCTCCAAAAATTCATGGATTACCGCTGACATATTATATAAATTTTTTTTATGTTTTTTTTACTGTGGATCTGGTTTGCAAAATTTTCGCGATAAAAGAATTTTAAACTTAAGGTTTTATTTCCTCTGAGCGTCCCTTGTGGCAATCGAAACTTAAAAATGAATCTTGGGCTAGTTTAAGGTGGTCAATTAGACGGGCGGCTCTTTTTAGAACTTTTCTCAATGTGTTTTGTGCAATATTTCTTTCAATTTATTATTTCATTTGTCTATACTGAAATTGTACTTCTTACATTAAAAAAAAAATACTATGTTAGAGGGTTACCTGGCGTTATGGAAATGTTTTGCGAGGTCGAATGCTGACAAACTTCACACAGCTTGGTTTCAGAATATTCAAGTAATAATTCAAAACATGATTGACCTATGTCCATCAAGTTTGCAAGATGTCAGAACAGGAACGAATTTAGTTAAAAGCTCTAATGCCCAGATCTAGAAAGGATGTTCTTTGGCACTGTATTGAAACAAAAACGCACTTCCAAAAATCTGTTGTATTCATTCGGGCTGCTAATAATTCAGATATGCTTGTTGTAAAAACATGTAAGTTCCTCTTGTCTTGTTTTTTGTTGTATTTACCAACATGAATTAGTAGCTTGGTATATGGATATTGTTTTGTTTTTGGATCAAAACATGTGAACTCCTTGTTGGTCTCCCTTTGTTTGTCTTTAATGCATAAACTCTGTTGTTTAGTTAATCCAGGTAGTAAAATACAACAGTTTAATCAGAAGATAATTTATAACATTATCAAAGTTTCTAAAATATCGCATGAAAATTCTTTTGGTTTAAGAGGCTCTTCCTCTACAATTTCCATAGTAGCAGTATGCGCTGAACTCGAAGGAAATAGTTTGGACTACCATCAACCTTTGACATACTCTTGACTTTTGATATAAGGCACAGAAACCTTATCAAGGTGTAGGGTCTACATCTTACGCCAACACTACGAAATGAACTCGAAGGAAATAGTGGCGTTGGACTACCATCAACCTTTGATATCATCAACAGAACTCTTGATTTTTTATATAAGACAGAGAAAACTTATCAAGGTGTATGGTCTACATCTTACGCCAAATGATTGTCAGAAGCAACAAATATCATCTTACTTGTCATGCTGGATAAATTTCTAAGGTCTTTGTCCATATCACAAAAAATGGTTCGTCACGCAAAACATATAATTATACGGCCATTTTGCATATGATTCTGTTGTTGTATTTGTGTGAGGGTATGCCAACAGTATTTATAGAGCGCATGTTGTATTTCTTGTTCGTTTGCACTCCCAATTTATGGTTTTGGCATGTGTGCATGTATGCACGCTGAGTCCCTTTAGTACTTAAGACCATGCAAGACACATTGCTTACTATCTTTTGCAGCCATATAGGTATTTTCTGCTACAAGAGACATATATTCATCTTCACGTAATTTGGTGCAGATTAGCTTTATTTGTATGAAAGCTAGAATCTCACAAACTTCATACATATATAGCTTCATTATGCCTCGAGTAGCAAGTCAAGGATATCGTTGTTCATGACAAAGAAGGTTACTATGCTGAGGATCTCATTGTTTTTGCTTGTATTTTAGTCCTTCAAAGAAGAAACAGAAATATGTACCTCTCAAAGCATAATTTGCAAGCCTCTTCGGCCATGCATCCACCAAGAAAGCTTTGAAGTAAGCTCTTTTACCGTTGTATGATTGCATAGTTGTGGATTTACGTGTTGGGCAAGGGTTATTCCACAGAGATCAAAGTTGCAAGTCGTAATAAACTAATCCTTGCTGCCAATGGACAAACTTACTTAAAGGATGGTTTCTAAAACGTAATCTACCTATATCCTGAATATATAATAATATTATTATGATATTGGCATACATTTTATTATCATTTACACATTTGTTTGTAATAATAAGCGTAATGCATTGCTTTTCTTTATTTGTTCGCTTTCTATTACTTTGCTACAAGATTGCCTTTTGACTCTAAACATATTTCAATGGCCTCGAGTCCATGGTATATTTCTAGGTATTTGAGGTATTTGAATGATTTTTATCGGCCCATCGAAATCAATCGGCCTATGGGATCAGGCGCAAAGAAACTTATTATCAACTGGTTAAAAACCCCTCACTCGTAGGGTTTTCGAGGGAAAAAACTGCGCGCAATAAGAATGCCGGCCAAACCGCATAAGTATACATCATCATGAAATAAATGTATATATATACATGTCAAGTGTGCCCGGCACATCCCGCATGTCCATAACCTCCGGTTGCATGATCCCAAAGACTGACGACTCGATTAGGATATTTACAATTCTTATTCTACAACATACAAAGATCCCGGCTGTTCTCTTTTTACGGTATTAATATTATTTCATACCCTATGACCCATTTTCCATGTAGTTCCATTGCAACGCTTTTCCAAGCATGGAGCCTGTGTTATATAGAACCACTTCTTCGGGCCAAATTTTTGACCTATGCACATCTCTAGGCCATCTTTGTTTTTAATTTCCGCATAACGCTCTCACACATATTTCATACAACATTTATATTTATTAAGTGACAGATTATCTATAGCTTATTAATAATATAATAATAATATATTAGAATATAGCACATCAACCATTGAAGGGGCATCAAACATACTAAGAAATTGAACCAAATTAACCCCTCCCTCCCCCAAATTGTTTTTAGTCGATATTCGTAGGGCATCCATCGTAGGTTTCCTGGATCATTGGATCGCCCTGCTTTTCGTGACGATCCTCAAACCATCATTAGATGCAACTCATTTTAGTAAGTTTCAAGCACTGCTAGTTTCTCGAATATACAGTTAACCCAAAGGTTGTGAGATGCATTGTACACATGTATGGTACACATATATTGGCATATGTATTTGGGGCTCCTCGTCAACCGTTGGACGCCCTGCAAAAACAACTGGGGGAGAGGGGTTTAATTTAATGGTTCAATTTTTTGATATGTTTGATGTCCATTTCAATGGTTCGATAAAGCATTCTTAGTATACATATACAATTAGTTATATGTTTACTTTGAGGTGTCGCCATCTGGGATGATGTTCCAATACTTTGAGGTGTCGCCAATGGGCCATCCAGATCTGAGATCGACGATCCAAAATAAAAGCCCAAATCAGCAAAACGGGTTAGAAATAATCGATTTTCTTTACGATTGCTTCATTTCTCTGCGTAAGATTGCTTCTGCATGGGATTCTAAGTAAGATCAGGGCCGAGGCGCCCAAGGTCCAATGGAGCTGTGCTGGATTCGTTTTTCAATAATAGGTTCTTCTCCATCGACTCTTGATTGATCTGATTTTCCATGGTCCGTATTAAACTCGCCCGATTCATTATAACCGCTTATGCTAAAACAGCTTCTTCAGCTTAATTCTTACAATAGGTGTGTCAATCTATCTCCTTGCTTTTGTTTAAGTTCATATTTCTGGAATTTTTTCCAATACACGTGGGGTTGTATCTGACATTTTGCTTTTGATTCTCATTGGGCAGAGCCTTTCCTTCTGGAATAGGGTTAGGTTGACAGAACTTGTATGCTGGATGTATCAATGTGATCTGTATGGCTAAGAGGTCTCCGCAATTACATAGTTGGTACATACCTTTATTCTAATGCATAACCGTGATCTTGTTACCCTTTGTTTTTATCGATATTTTCACTCTCCTTTCTCTTACATCGCTAGATTTCTATTTCGGCTGCGGGCGATAAATTACGGTAGTTAACCATTCCCGCATGGTTGGCATTGGTCAGCGTTGGTTTCGTGGAGCTCATGTCTTATTTTGGCCGTGATGTTATAGAATTCCCTTGACAATAGAGTTTTTGTTGGTTTTGCAGGTCGTTAACGGTAAAAATAACATGATAATATAGGAGTGGAGGCATGATTGGAAAACCTACCATTTGATACTCTAAGAGATCCGATAAGTACCATTTTGCAAGATCGTGAATCAAGTTGTCAATTTTGATGAATCCATAGAGGATGATTATTGTCATCCGCCCGCAGGTGGTTGATATTTTCTTTGCTATTGTATCTCTTGGAATCGTGACAACTACTTATCCTTTATGGCTTGCCTTTGTGATATCCGAATTCATATGCTTTCTCGAACCATATGCAAAATAGATGCTATTGTGATTTAAGGTTTTGAAGCTCACATTATCAAGAGCCTTCTCAAAATTATTCTATGGAATAAGGAAATGATTACCACAACCTTCTTGCTTTGACAACATTCTCTTGAGAGATATAAATCAGGTATGTTCCAATTTAAGTTTCAATTTAATTTCTTCTTTTTGTCATGTATGCAAAGCATTCTTAATAAAGGAGCCTTGGATTAGAAACATTCTGGTTTATTTGACATGTTTACACAATGAATTTGAAAAATATGTACCTAGCAACTTTGGAATTGTAGATAGTAGGGCAGATCTTGTATGGAGTAAACGGGATCCTGGCAACAACAATATAGAGATTGTTTTGCTTTGGAGAAGCCAGAACTCAATTAGAACCTTGGAGATCATGTAGCTTATAGGGCCTGCATGGAGGTTCTAGCAAGGGCATGAAAGGCACCATCAGCTCCATGAGGCAAGATGCCACTTTAGAAGATAGATAGAAAAATGGATATGTACCTTTGGTGATTTGATTGAAGTTAAGGAAGGAAGGAAGGAATGAAGGAACTATATTTTAACGTCCATGGAGGCCAACTGGCCTATGAGACGGTCACAGTACAATATATCAGATAGTATCCAAACACAAAAGAAAACCACAAAGCCCTATACACGTGTCTCTACCACTAGGATCTTTTAAAAAAAACCCCCCATGTGGGAGGTGAAAACCCTTTGTAGTAGGTTCAAATTCTATCTCGGCCAAATTCTATCCTCGCGGAGGGACTTCTCTCGACGGGTGGGAGACTTGCAGAATGTAGGACGGGCGGCACCCATTGACGGCTAATTGATGAATTCTATCTCGTGAAAGTATCCGGAGATCATGAGCTGCTCGGATGTGTGCATATGCCGCACACTTCTCAGAGCATGGCGTTCATCTTCTTACTATCTCGCGATATGGCAACACCGCATAGTCTCTCATGCCGGGGATTCTCTCGCCTCCATCCGTATTCCAGCCACTGCCTCACTCGGTGATGGTGAAACCCTCGGCCCTCATTGCAGCTATGGCTCTCCGTTTCTTGGTAGAGATGTGCCTTCAACATCGGGCAGGGCCATGTTCCAAATGATGCATTAACTTGGCGGTGGTAGTGCTCTGCTTTGGGCTTCTAAAGAGTGAGCACATCCCATAAAGAGGCAAAGAAAGCCATTCAAATGCGCCCTGCTTTTCTCGACATCCCGCATAACCATAATTTGTTGGTAGTCTATGGACCATCTTGCAAACCACCCCTTTACAATGCCCTGCCACACCTTCTTCACCGCTAGGGCCCCGTGCCAATAATAGAGCCCTCGAGGGAGACGCAAAATCCCATTCCGGCCAACTCCATGGAAATAGCAAGGTGCCCGCCAAGATAGCGTATCGCTGCAGGCCAAAACCCGCCTCATACAGCAAAATCCCGATAAGGCACCGCGGTCCCCATTTGTATCGTATGTCAAGAAGGCCTTCAGACTTCTCTAGCTTATCCCGTGTAGTTCTGCTAATCGCTGACCCTTAATTCTACTCCCATACAACGTAATAATATTGGTTCAACGAAGCTCAACAGTATGCTTTATGCGGCTCCAACGCAGATCTACCTTTATAACAGCTATTCTGCACATTGCATACAAGGCTTTCCATCCCGCTACCGACCCTTCTTCTACACAACAATTCCCATAGCATGTCACAGAGAAATCGTGATTCCGTGATACTTAAAGGTCCTACATCCATCCTTTGTCCCTCCTCGTAGAATAAAAGTCTGATATCAT
Organism: Isoetes taiwanensis; assembly: GCA_021234155.1. Taxonomy (NCBI): domain Eukaryota; kingdom Viridiplantae; phylum Streptophyta; class Lycopodiopsida; order Isoetales; family Isoetaceae; genus Isoetes; species Isoetes taiwanensis. The sequence goes on from JAJEKV010000143.1 coordinate 252,601, forward strand.
GCCGCCATGATAGGATTGCCAAATAGCCTTGGTTTTCTGGCCGTTCACTGGCCATTCTTATTAAGATGTTAAACTAAACTATGATATAGAATTGAACTGCCAAGAAATAACCATCGAAATAAGACGAGACGTGCATTAGCATCCTAGTTGGATAGTAAAAGGATTTTACGCCATATAATCCACTCCAGAGAAGCTTATGGGGGCTTCCGCGTTGTTGTTGGTCAAATAAAATGCTTAGTTATGCAATTAATTTAGATAGTAAGAAAACAAGCTAACATACCGAATTGCATATGAGTATCAGAAATGTTCACTCCTTATGGAGGGAACGACTTCGAGAAGCATGCTACCGGGAAGCATGTTGAAGTTGCTAGGTGATCCTTGTACCTTATATTGATGTAAATTGTATATTTCATCTAGACATGCTAAGCATGCTTGATATCATGGTTATGTCAAGGCTGCATTATATTAGCATGTACTCGTTGATATTTGACATCATTAATCGGTAGAACATGAATTTGACCTGTTCTCTATGATATCATTGAAAGTGTTAATATTCCCGTAAATGCATAGGAAATGCATGTGAATTATGACTTTGATTCTGATCATACGATGATAAATATAGTTTAAACTCCGGACATGTGGGGCATGTGCTAAGTTCTTGGCTGATACATGATTGCATAATCTCTAGGCCCAAGTCCATTTTCACGGCTTGACTTGCAGTTGTTTCTTTGTTCTTGATATCGTGCATTGTCACCATTGTGGAGGGTGCTTCACGCTACCGCATGGCTTTGAAGTGGTCCCCTAGCTCGACGCAAGCTAGAGGGTGTATACATTACGAGGCTTTGGCCCCTACCAGATTTGCTGCAGGCCCCACCAGCACCAAGGGCCTTCATAGAACTTTAGTAGCATTGCATGCTTATGGATATCTCATGGTTATTTCCACATGGTTTCTCATGGTCTCGCGGTCTCTTAGTTGAAAGGTTATGATATGTGCATTTTACAATTTATTTGGATGGTTTGACGAATCATCGCTCGCGGTTATATGCTAATAATCGCGATGGCTTGTTTCTAGCATAGAGGATTTTAGGTGAGTCATCCAAGTCCTCAGAATTATTCTTGTGATTGGTATATCGTGACATGTTTGTTGATTATGCCATCATTTTCTAAATGCCTCAAACCCCCACCTAGTCTTTAGGACTCACCCCCATTAGAAAGCGTGCCAGTTATGAACATAAAATTTGAAGAATGGTGACTACTAAACAAAATCCTATGCAGATACAATATAGAGACCACAAAATTCCATGCAATTGCTCTCCAAAAGAAAAGAAAACGTGGCCAAGCAAAATTTGATGTTAATTTGTGGTTTGCTAATGCTCTTGAGCTTTGCCCTTTGGTGATGAATGAGTATGGATGAAAAATAGAAAGTTTTAGGAAGGTTTGAGAAAAGCATTGTGGATATAAATTCGTTTCTCATATTGGCTGATGAGGTGCATATTGTGCAAGGGAATGCTCGACCGCGGTTTGTCCTTAATAAAACAAGGCGGATAGTCAAAAGCGATGGTATGGTAATACGGCTTAGCCGCTGGCTAAGTTGGCTGGCTATTGATGGAACTAAATGGCTAGTAGCTTCGGCCGTGGTTTAAAGCTTTTGAGTCGGCCTCGGACCGGGTGGCGGTGGCACTTTACCAGTTGGTGGTTTTGCTTCCCAACCAGCCTTTAGCTGCCTCTCGCCTTGGCCAATGAAGTTGTTCGCAGAGCTAGAGGAGATACGTGAACTTCAAAACGATTTCGCAAGGTGGAGAGTTCAGACGGCATTGGTCCTTGGTGATCACTTGTTCGACGAGGCCTTGGCGCTTGACTAAGACTTCCCTTTAGTCTAAATGTTTTGAATTAACCATAGTAAATACTCTAAGCAAAGATATAGACGCATCATATTTTGCGTTAAAGAATTGAATATCAGGCAAAGGCACCACTCAAGTGAACTACCAGGAAAGCTGATGACAAAGATTGCTTCATCTTTTCGCTTTTATCGGCTAAAACCCAAAGGAACCTTTGATAACATAAAAAACTGACATCACAAGTCGCCCCTCGACATAGATGAATGCAGGAAGATGTTACATGACAAATTCGGTAGGCTTTATGCTAGGGGAATTTCTTTCCTTGCCCTAAAGGAGATGGATCGATGTTTGTATGGGATTTACTAAATACATACAAAAAATATATACCTAACCATTAGGGGACATACGTAAAAAATTAGTGAAAAGAAGAAAAGTATAGTGCACAATCTAGACGTAACATTAATAGATTCCTCGAGAAATATGGCCTTGCAAAACCATATTAAAAATCATAAGAAACCCTTTGTTATTATGCTAGATTCTAGATAGATAATGTCCACATAAAACCAACAACGCCATGGGACGCATAAAAGCATGGGAAAAGCCCAAAAATGAAAAATGGGATCAAATAAAACTCCTAATAAATCTAAAATTGTGCCAGACATCTAAACATAACCAATCCAAAGGTAAAAGACCTAATTTTATTGTCTACATGTTGTAGACTGTCCATTACTACAGCATACTTCTGCACTTTTACAAAGCTCCATGTAGTCCTTAGTAGCAAAGATAACTTCACCAACGTGCACATGCATGACATCACTAAAGAAATGTAAAGTCTCATCACAAAAAATTAAAAGTCTCATCCATATCAACATGCTTTGAGGGAAAATGGAAGTGCCTTTATTTTCTTTGGTTTTTATCATTTTCCTTCTTTCAGTTAAAATATGTTTCACTAATTTTTCGAGCAATCAAGATTTCTAGCTTGAATTGAGTAGAAATTTAAAGGAATTGTCTTATCCCCCACGTGTTTTTACCATGGTATTTTGATAAAGCCTGGTTACTCTGCTTGTCATTGTCGTTAGCAAAACTGGTTTGAGACTGAATAAATTATGGGCCTTTGTTTGAATCTCTATAAAGGTGTGTTCTACTCAATCAATGCTGTTTACTGCTAAATTATCCATTCATCATGAAGGAATGTGGGAATTCTCGCCTCTGCAAATTTATGGCCCCCTAACTTTTGAAAATTACCAGCTGACCACCTTGAGATGGCATCCTAAGCTAGAGGTTGATAAATGCAAATCTATGCATTGCCTCAACTAATTCTTGCACAGATTAAATCCCATGTACTCAGAAGATTTAAGAATTGTTTCTTTTTGCTCTCTTCAATTCAATTGGGACATATATTTGTCTCTGACTTTGAGACTCAAGATCCTTTTGTGCAATCCTCAATTCCTTTCTAAGATGATTCTCCGCCATTCCTTTTTGCATTTATGCTTTTGGTCAGTCTTTCTTTTGCACCTTTGAGATGGTCTTGGTCTTCCTCTCATTGCCAAAAATGCAACCACAGGCACTATTATTGGTACCTTACTATTGAGAAGAAGAAAAATCACCTTATGAACAGTTATAATTTTATGAATGTGATGCATCAAACTTAAATTAACTGAATTACATTGACAGGGTTAGTAATAATATGGATGTAAAACAATGGAAATAAATATTGCAACAAAAATGATAGATGAGAGCAACTGCTTAAGAGCTACTGGCAGAAAACAGAGATGACCAGCTCCACTCTCAGAATTTTTCTGCCCTCTCAGAGTGAATATTTTGAATGGACTAGAGGAATGGGCTTCAAAAGGATATTAAGGAAAGCAAGCAAGAGAGATAAGTTAATGGAATAGGAGAAGAATCTCTAAACAAAGGCAAGGAGGGCAATGAATTACTGAGAGTAAGATAGTAGATTTGATAGGAAATATCTCGACACAAACAACATGATGGTGGTATCAAAAATGATTGTTAGAGAATATTCTTTAGAAAAGAGGGCTGAATGTTGTTACTTCAAATTTGAATGCCACCTTGAACAATATCGTTCTTGGAGGTCAAAGGCCAAAAGGAAGGCTCTTTTTATTCTCTTGATATGTAATTTACAGAAAGGTAAGAGTGGCTGTCTATTAACTATAGAAAAATGCAAGAAAGATTCGTAATACGAAAATGTTCCAAGTTCTGGTAAAGGCAAGAGACTATTGATTGCAGTCAATTCGCTCAAATTCTCAACATCCAACACGAATTGTTAACCCCTGGATAATAATAACCTCATCGTGATTTCCATTCCAAAAGAAACTGTATGAAGCAGCACACTCTATTTGGCTGATAATAACACCCTTGTTATTAATCCTAGTGAAAATGGAATTACTTCACAAACATCCCATTGTAAACAAGTTTGAACTATTGGTGACTGCCGGAGATCCTCTTGTCCAAATAACTGCAGCAGACACTGGTATCCATATCTCCTTCACATGACAAGGTTGCAGCACCTTCTCAACCTAAGCAAATTAACATCAAATGCCTAATCCCACAGGAGAGAGGTATGACCATTTAAGATCGGGAAGCACTGGCTCAAAAATGGAGTGACACTTGATGGGCTGAATGGGAATATGCACATCGAAAATGCTTTAATGACTATCTAATAATAAAAAATATTGCTCTTTGATGACTGAAACTCCTTGTTCGCCTTCCTTCCTCTCTTTACTCCTTGTAGGCAATGTGTCCATTTAGTGTTTGTAAAGACTTCAACTAATACCTACGATAATGCTGCAGTAGGTGAAGTTCAGACAAAATAGATAGATTGGAAACAAGAAGGATAACAAAAAACTGGAAGAGAACTACAAGTACTTTCACTTGCATTGAACCAGAAACAGTAACTACAATTGATCATTTGCACCAATACGAGAACCCCTTTGTTAGTCAACGAACGTGAGATTAGCCATGGAAACCTGGAACATGCATATATATAAAACCAAAAGACATGTGGATCACAGCCAAGGAACAGGGGTAGCAGTTAAATATAACAGTCGCCCGATCTAAAAGCCAATAACAACATAACTTGGCTGCAGTTCTCGACTCGGTTCATAACCGAATGGCGTGCACTGGCTTAAACGTTTGATAGAACAAATATGTCTATAGAGCTACAAGGGAAGCTGCAAGAAGCATTTGAAGAAATTGCAAAGAAGATGCAGTAACTTTATCTGCTTATCATACTTTGAAATAACGAGTCCGACCCTCGCAATGCCAGTGTGTAACTATCAAGACCCTAACAGGCCGTCCGATTTGCCGGCAACAGCAGGCCGCCCGATTTTGCTTCCATCTTCTTTATGAGGTCAAAAAGTCAAATTTTATTCCTTCTGGCCGCCATCTAAGTGGTATATAAGACGCATAGTAAGGGCAAAGCCTCATTCATTCAAAACAATGGCTAGCAAATCACTTCAGTCTTTCTTGTTCTTCTTTTGTTCTCACTTTTGCCTTTTGTTACAATGTTATAATAAGCCGGGATTGCTTAGAAGGCAATGTTTGTATAGGACCTGCTTCCCCATCTTGTTCTGAATTTTGCCAATCTTGCCATAAGCCGTTTATTGCACCCACTGCTATAAATGTTCGTGTGGCACTTCGGGGCTTGCATGCATGTAATCGCTAAGGTCCTCGGCAGTTAGCTTCAGTGTGTTTGTAATCACTGGCTATATAGCTAATAATTATGAATTAGAATAAATGGTGTCGACATACCGCTAAGCATAAGTACGCTTCACTCATATCTAATTATTACGTATTTGAAAATGTATCGAAGTAGTAAATTTGCTATACTTAGCAGTTCACACAAGGGAGGATCTCACTGCCCAATCGCGGGTTTTAAACCTCGAGTATATCATTGTAATCATAATAACAAGAAATGAATTAGGATGCTAGGGAAGCATATGGACCTCCTAGTGTTTATATTGTACAGATATGAATTTGGTTTCGGGATGATCTCTTTGTCATATTCCAATTTTGATGTAAATGCTAATTATTTATAATCAATCGCCCTCATAAAAATCTATGTGAACTTATGAAAATGGCATGTCAGACAAAGCAATACATGTGCATCCCTCATTACAACATACTATGATACACTCCATGGATCTTCGCGAATAAATTACCCTGTGCTGCTAGCCAATTTTTGTGGACATCATCATGGTCTTCTCGACGATAGTAACATTCAAAGCATATATTCACACTTAACTACCATATTAGATGAGTAAGAGGCCCAAAAAAATAAACAAGAGAGAACATCATAGCAATACGTAACTGACCCAGCGCTACAACAA